>JARFOD010089472.1:5134-18063 GCA_031763545.1 Mopalia muscosa | reverse complement strand
GTTCTGGCTGCAAGGGGTGGTCACACAAGGTATTGACTTTGGCTTCACCTGGTGGACAGTTGTGTAGGCAGATGGGAATGTAAATTTCGAGACGGGTGTTCCATACACCAATGTGTCATTGAGCCGAACTGCATATATGTACATTGATGACATTGTGATTTCAATTCATTTGAAAATGAATTATCTTTTGCGTTTCTTTTTTCTTTTGAGTGTAGTTTAGTACATTCCAGATCTTGACAAATCGACAAACGTCAAACTAAATTCGATGCTGTTAGACATATGAATAACGTTGTGTGTGTGGATGTATTTTCGTCTATTTTCTACATTTATTTTAACAGTTCATTATTGTTCTAACAGTTCTTTAGTCATAATGATTTTATAGCCCGAATGGACCAATCGGTCGGTCGTGAACAGCATACATGGGCTGTCCATACAGTCTCGTTCTTACATAAATAAAGCCTACACAGATTCAAGAGTTCGATTCGAATTATTTAACTTTTATTATTATAAAGAGGCTAGTTAGATCTCATATTTACAAGTCGTTTTTAATTTAAAGCGGAGCCTGATATTTCTCTCAGTCCTGCTTTTTTAGAACAATGTAGTGACTTTCCCTGTCCCATCAGCTATTATGTGGCATTTATTGCATTCGATGTATATATACTGCCGAATAAACTAAATAAAACGAATTGAACTTGTTTCTGCTTTGGTCAAGTTATATTTAAAAAATTTCTGGAATAAGATAAAACATAGTGTCCAATAGCATAAGAAGTTGTTACCCAGTCTTTCCAAACTATGTACTTCCGACTTCTACACAATCGTTAATGACTATATTTGGCTGCAAATCTATGTTTATAATAACTCAAACTTATACATATCTGTAAACATAACAAAACAGACAAATAACAATTACAGGATATTGGCCAGCATCATTGTGGGAGGAAAACTGGGTAGTACATACACCAAGGAACGAAACCACATATGGCCCGCAATACAGGAATGTAGGGGTAAATGTACCAATGACTATCTAGAGCATACAATCTAAACCACCCGTCAATGGGTGGTAGCAAAATGCAACAGATTCAGCTGTTATGTCCACTACCCAACACAAAGATTCAAACTGATTGACAAGATGTTAATTTAAATTTCTTGTTCAAAACTTGTAAAATAGTCACGTGGTATTAGGGATCAAATATACAGGTATTCTGGCTGAACTGAAGCAGAAATGCTCCTCCTCCCCCAACTCCGGAAAAAATAGTTTTAACATCGAAGTAGAGTTTTCCATAACGACGAGGGCAAATAATGGGTATATAAACTGAATTATAATATACAAAACATTCAATACTGTAGACAACTAGATATATGATAACGGTGGCTGTGAAATGCTGAACTTTCAGCATTAATCAGGAAAAAAAATCACGGAATTCACGGAGTCATAAGTACAGCCGTTCACATGTGGGAACTAGAAGTTAGTGAACGGCATATAGCAATGTCCAGGGCATTGTAGACCAGCAAGAAACGGTGATGTCACATTTCAGACATGTGTCTTTACTTCTGAGGAACTCTGGGTAATTTCATCCCTGATCAGCAATTGGTTTCCTTTGGACGACAGGATTTGTATTTGTCAATTTATTTGCCGTTTATGGCCTTTTTAACAGGCACATATTGCAGTGGGTAAATGCATTTCGTTTAGCTAGAAACATTATGGTCCAGCAATGCCAGAAGTTTCACATAAAGCATCATTTTTAATGTTGCGTTCTTCTAATTTTTGTGTGTGCTACGTCACATGATACGTTATAACCTGGGCTCATTCCCCAATGCCCGTTACCTTATGTATATGGCAGTTGCATACTTCTAGTTTATAGACTTCTGACAATATCCATACGTATAGTCACAAGGGATGTGGCTAGGTAGACAGGTTGAACCGAGGATCGATCGAGCCGGAAACTGTTTAAAATAGTTAGGTTCGTTTATCACAATGAAGAATAACCTTCATTCTCTAATAACAAGCTCTAATACTTTACAACAAAGACAATATGTTCGCATACTAATGTAGACAAGCTAATAAGAAATCGGAACTAAATCACAGACTTCGTTAAGTAGACCCTGTGTTATTGGCCATGGGTGCTGATAGCTCGATTTGAATGTGAATGTCTCGACCAATAAAATTACAGAATAAAAATGGGTGTGATATGAGACTACAAATAACATTTTTGATGTTCCTTTTGGCACTGTCATATTGTACCAAAACGTTCATATCATTGTGTCTCGATGTACACCCATCATTCATTCATCATTCACTCGGAATTTAAAATTCATTGTCATTAATGTCGACTCATCGTTAAGTCAGTATTTCAATTCATGTTATTTCCTGGGGCAACCTCTTCGTATAACTGCTTTCAGGCTTATAATCAGTTCGCTTCAGGAGTAATTGAATATTGATGGCTTGCTGCCTTAAGGTCGTACGATCGTCAAGCCAGGACACTTTCAGTGCAGCCTTGATAGAAAATTCGTCTACATCTTGGACACATTTTATCAACAAATGTAAAAGAACACTGTTAAAATATGATATTATTTATCAGATAGCCCAAGTACATGTATCAAGACAGGTTAAAGTAAAAGGATAACGGATGGTGGTTAAAATATTTTTGCGTTTTCGGCCCTCCAAACGGACTTTAAATTTGTAAATGTCTGAATTTAAAAAAAAAAAGCTTTTTGCCAGTTCAGTTGACATCTTATAGTACCCTAATACACTTATTATCGATTTCGATGCGTGTAAGAATTTTTTTATGTTCTATGAAAAATTTAAATGATTCCCTTTGTGTTAAATCTGCGTTATCTCCTAATTTAGATCACCTAATTAACAATCCCCTTACTACAGAACACGTGGGCGATGGTAGTACATATCAATCGAAAAGTGCAACAGGCAATAACTTGAAATAATAAAAAAGGCATTATACCATGTAGCTAAATCTTCCCATTAGCACATTGAACACACCGGAGACTAACACCAGATTTGATATTTACAAGTATAGTGTTTGAATATTCGAGAAGATCACGTAAGTCTCCACACAAGGGATCGGTTGTCGACTACTGCGCCTTTCTCTTCAATCACTTTTGTAGTCGTTGACGCAAGAGGCAACTATTTAGCTCTATTGTGATTACAAAGAGAGATTTTTCAGCGGAGGTTCAGGAGACCGGTAACTTATCAATGAGCACTAGTTGGCTCTTGGGATTGGTCGAACGGGAAACTATTAGAAAAAATGAGGTTGGTATAAATCTTGTATTCAGTTTAGTTTGTTTACTCTGTCTAAAAACGTTTTCATCGTTAGAGCCAGTTTGAATGTACTAAGATATGTTTGCAAATAGACCAAACATAGTAACGTTAATAGTGAATGGGGTGTAAAAGTACGTCCTAATTAGCCAAATATTGAGGAAAGAACTGATCTCGATAAATTTAATTGAGAAGAGCAATTAATAATCACCAGGCCGACTATAAAGTCAATTGAGCCAAAGCACGACCAATATTTGTTTCTCCCTAACAGCAAAATGAACAAATCGTATATGAGCAAGCTGCCAATGCAACATGTTTTCTACACTTTATGTGCTAAATGCTGTTTTAAAAGACTGTCAATCTGCATTCGATGTATTTCTGTATTTCTACCAAACGCTAGATGATTTAACACGTATGGATAAGCAGTACAAGTTACTCTATTTCACGCAACATTTACCCACCGACCATAATGACGATCTAACCAATTTGTTACCCAACAGCCTATAAGTCATCTCAATGACACATCAACCTATAAACAGATAATCACGGAAAACATACATTAGAGACCTTAGATCACCTGACCCAACTGTATTACAAATTTGCCACTTACTGTAGGCCTATTGATTCTGGAATACAGGGAAAAAAGCAGCGTTTTCTCCGGAGATGTTCCCGAACCGCATTTTGACGTGATATGCCAATTTTAATGACAGCTTGTCTATCGCTGGAGTAATAAACGACATAGTAAAATGTAATTCTCTCCACTTTTTCATCGATATATCTATTATTAAATTATCCATGCATGATGACCTTTAGGGAATACTGTGATGTCTGTCAAATAGTCGATTAACCTTCGGTTCAGGTGATCGAATATAATGGCTTTTTTACTTGAAGAAAAGGGTATGCAACGCAGCAGCCTAACTGTCAGTAAGCGTTATCCCAAGAAAAACAAACAGATATATAGAGTTGCATATTGGGTTAAAAATAAGTTATATGGGTTAACATTATCGCAGCCCCACATGTACACAATTTACTGATAGTGTATTTGTGTAATTTGCGTTTATATATTTGTTCTCAGTTTATTTGTTGAAGTTTTTACTGCAACTAGTTAAACTTTATTTCTCTGTTCCTCGTGTGTATTACAATAAGACTATTCTGCAATTGCTCTGATCCGATGAGAAGGTTCTTAAATAAATAGAAATCCGATTTTATCGAGGTTGGCGCCATTTTTTGATGGGATGGTTATTTGACTTCCAAACTCCTTTAAAGTACTGTATAACACCTGCACGTGACTAAGGAGGAAAGTATCGGCGAATAGTAAAACAAATATTATGTCCTATTTTCCTGCGTGCAAGACATCGACAAGTAGAAAGCATGCAACGCCATGTCCTGTATTATCCCACGTGACGTGCTATCGACCAATAAGAGCAAAACAGATTAACATATTGGGGTAAAAACACATGTAAGTTAGTGATGTTTTCCCAAGGACGCACAAATTTTTATGTCAGTTCTTTATGCGCGTGCGCCTTGGGCTCCAGGCAAATGTACGAATGTACATTCAGCTATTACTTCAAACAGTTGAGACATCTGTTTGGTTCAAATATATCTCTCTTTGTTTTAGCGTTTTTCTCTTAATTTCACATTGCTGGCAGAATTCATTAAAATTAAAAATCTTTATGAAGCAATCTAAAACAAAAGATAGAAGAAGCGCTATCGAAATCAATGCTTCTGATCTTATTAAAATACAGACATGCTGTAGCAGATATGTTTAATTTTTGTTCGCGACAACTGATACTCTTTTTCTACTGCAAATTTTATTATATTAGAAACGATTCTAAACTGAAGGCCGACGAGCTTGTGTTGTTATTACTTGTAACGTGAAGCAATCTCTTGGGTCGTATGAATTTTATTATCGTTCTAATCGACAGCTCTTAACACTTTGAACTCACTTGAAGCATACTAAAGGCTATAGCCAAAGAATATAGTTTCCATTTTGTAATAGTATATAACAGAGATTTTATCAGCTGTAAAAATACTGATTCGCAATGGTCTTTTGTAGCAGGTTATACAGCATATGAACCGCATACGGCACATTGCATAGCTTCTGTTATTAAAAATCCAGCAATATTTCAGAACGACACAAGAAATACCATGTGATACCTTAAAAATCCTTCCAAATTTCAACATGCTATTTCCAATTTGCACTGGGGAAAATTGACCCATCGTGAATATCAAATTCGCAATTCTGATTTCAATAATAGGAAAGCCAACTCAGTGCGACATAAACGGCATCAATTACCAGTCGTATTCCCAATACACACAGGGATAACCATTTCATCAGACTTGAAGCTGGTTGTTATCACTAAGAGTGGCCATCGTTCTTTCCAGATGTCCATATTTGTCAATAAATGTTGCAGTCGTTTTAGTTTGATGCTTCTAGCTTACGTCAGCTGCGAAATAAGACTCAACATTTCATTTCCGGTTTTTGCAGCTCACGATTCGTTATCATCATGGATTAGACAATGGTGCCAAACAGCCATCTGTTTTTCCCATATACATGTTTCTATCTTATATCTTATATATTTTCCACATATAATATGTTTTACGTCGGAATTTCTGTTGAGAAACTAAAACAAATGAAAACAATTTGTATTACATTTTTCTGCGTAGTGATATATAAGCGTTGATCGGTTAATATGAGTTATGTGCAAATATAGCGTATAGACCTGTAACAATTTTTTTAATACGAGCTGACAATAGTTTACTGTTCTAAGCCCGCCGCCCACCACCTTCCCCTCTCTTCCTCTACTCCCCCATTACACCTTTACACGATTGTCTTGAACTGATTAGATACATAATTATACACTCTCATCATGTTACCGCTTCGTAGAGTAAGCCAACTATGCACATGACATATTGCATTACATGTAGAGAGGACAGTTTGGTAGTTTTAGATAGAATTTAAGTTTTGACATGTTTTTAAAAAATGAATTCCTAAAACAGCATGTTCAGGTGAATCCAATTCCGGTACTTGTCCTTTGTATGAAAGAAGACATTAACACAACGATAATTGGCTGCACTTTGACAGGAATTGGTCAAACTTAAACTTGGCGATACGGTATCTTAACTTGCAGTTATATATTTGTCGATGTTCTCAGTTGAAGATGACATATGACACGGATAACGCATCGATACTTATCACAAATAATGGTATTGCTTCATCAATCCAATCAGTCGAAGGAGAGATTTGAAACCGAAATTTCGACACGAAACCAGAGGACCTGCGCTGACACTGTTTATAGGAGAAGAGTGAAATCTCGGGTACAGCCTTCAAAACCAAGCGAACGCTATACTTTCGGTGTTATTCTAATGTGATTGGAACAAAATAAGTTCTGAATTGACATAGACGAGATAAACTTGCGTGCATGAGTACACCGACCACACACACGCTCCACAAAACCGTTCATGTCTGCTCTGATGCCAGACAGGCCTCGGGTAATTCTAGAGCTAGGTCGGCCTTGTGTTGGAGGAACAAGAGCATTTTCTCGCCTCTGGGTGTATTGTTTGGTAACACGAAATACAAACACAGTAATTAAGTACTCCTCTATTGTATAGCGTAATTCCTAGCAGAACTGAATCGTTCAGAGAATGAAGGATTAATGATATATCAACATCCGACTTTTCTCGAGATCTTCAATAAAACACAGTTACACCATCTACTTTAAATTACGAACTGCAAGTACGATATCAATCTTTCAGTTGGTTGTATTACATCATTAAAACAAGCAGATAGTATCTCTGTATGCCAGCTGGTCATAGATTCATACTGTTGCACGATTACCTTTGTTTGGAAAACACTTGTAGAAAGACGCTACTCAGCTTGTCTCATTATGTAACACAAGTTGACGATTATCCATATAAACCAGTGATAAATCACAAACTGGATTTCAGGACATGGGCGTATTGTCAGCCGTTTGCCTTGGGTGCTTCTCGGGTTTACCAGATTATGTTGAATCAGGATGGATGTCAAAATGTTCTACTATTCAACTGTAAATTCGTTTGTAGATCAATGGATCTAGTGAATGTCATTAATTCCTTGTCTTATTTCATTACTATCAAATCAGACTTTGTCACAGGTTAATGATTTCTCATCGTGTCTATTGTTTATTCCTCGGGGCTTTCTGTGTAGGCTGCTGCATACCTGTGCTGGATTTCCGTTCCGACCATTATCGAGCTGTAGAGAGCGGAGTTCTAGATTCCCAACTTCTGATGATACATTACATATTAAGTAGAGTTATGAACATTAGGCAGGATGTTGTGTAGAAACAAAGTGCGGACATTTTGAAGCAGTGTGAAACGACTGTCTGCATGGGTTGATAATGAGCAACCGTTATGGGGTTCAGTGCAACTGAGCGATAGAGGTGATGAAGCGAGATAGGCGAAGGGTAGAACAAAATTGGCGTTCCTAGCTCACGCCTCGCACGTAGGCGTATTGTGGCGATGTCAATTGATTGTCATTGGAAATAGTTAATCTAGCAAAAGAAAAATGTTGTTAATGACGTGTGTTGTCAATCATTTCCTTGTGCTCTTGCATCTATATGTTTCTACTGACAACTGTTCTTAAAAAGTATAGAAGTTTATGTTGTTGAAATCTGTTACACTGGATTTCTGTGCTGTGGAATTTAACAAAACAGGGCGAAAACATTACTTGATGGCTTCATCATTCTACCGTGTACACCCTATACACTTGTCAGCGAGCGTCAGGTTTACGCTATTTCCATCCTATAATAGGATTATTTCCATCAGGAGTGAATATGTGTCGATTTACGACACGCCTATCTCTCACTTATCCAAACTTTCTTTTGAAAACTGTTTTATGTTGCCTGCTCGTACCGTGTGTGTGTTTTTGATATACTTCACATTAAGTAGCATGGCCGTCTGGTTTGAGGCTACATTACTGTTTTTGATGTTATTTGGGTTCAATCAAATCATCAATCTGTATGGGCTTGGCGGGTCCCATAGAATGTCAGGCGTATATATCCCAGTAAGAATATAATAGGAAAATATTAGAGAATTTTTTTATCAGATACAATAATACCTCCTGTTGGGGAGGGGAAGGGGCTGGGGGTGAAGGGAATTAGCCCCCCCCCCCCCTCCCGAAACATCTTACAATGCCCCGAAGTCCTTGCTGTTGGATACTGCTACACTCCATCAATATTTTTTCTTTATCAATAACAACTACGAATGAAAGTGACAATTCATCTGCAAAATTGTTTTATTTTTATTTTAGATAAACTATTTACTTTATAGAGTTTGTTACATTCGTGGAACAAATCTCCAATTCATGGCCTGTAATAGTGAATGTCAATATTTCTTGAAGTAGCCTGACGTCAATGGCTGTCAATTAGTCGACATCTCCTGCGAAATAACACTTTAACATTTCCTTTCCGGGCTTTTTAGTTCACCACCCATTACCAGCTTGAATTTGATGAGAAAGTCATATGACCATTTGATTTCATTTTCACCAAGACAACCGAATAATTTAACGAGAGTTCAAGATTTTTTTCATGGGGATTTTGTTCCTAACATATGGAAGTGTAATAGCCGAATAGTTAAAAGAAGACCACCCTTGACATCGGAGATGTTTTCTGCTCTGTTTTGTGAAATTATTTATATATTCTTTGTGAGAATATCATTTCATCTGTCATAATCCGCCTTGATTACCTTTTGAGGGCATAAAGGATGAAAATAAATCGTATTAGCAAGATGACGAAACGCAGCCTGAGTTAGGTTTGTGCGATGACAACTTTGAAGTAAAATGTAACAATAACACAACCATAAATGGGAAGAAACATATCTACCCAACATTGTTGACTACAAATATTTCAATATAAGCATGTTTAAATTTAAATGTATTCCTGTAATTCAACGCACATCAAATATTAACATTATATTGCTTAAGGGGAATACTCACGGTACAGTTTTTAGTTACGATTCCCCTCATTTGCGGCATTTTGATTGGACTATAACAGTCGACAAATGAAAACTTCTGCAGATAAGGGGATTCCCCCCAAATCGTTACTACAAATCGCACCTTGGGAATGTACCTTTATCGAAATGCGTGAGCGAGTGTCTATCAGGTGAGTGCGAATCCGCGACAGAGCAATTTTTTCATTATACACACTGTATCGCCGGTTGTCTTTTTTAAAACGCACTCAATCATTTCAATTTAGAACTTGCCGAGAGATTATTCATTTTTTGTTTCACTAACCCATTAATATAATGACAATCCGCTAGGCTGTGTGCTGTTGCTGCAAGAACATAGCTTCAACTGAGTCACTTTTCGGAGATTTTCACATGTAGGTATCCCGTATGATTTATGATGATAACCCCTCTTAAAAGTATTCATTTCCATATAAAAATTGTAACGAAGCCGAATAGAGCCACTTTCTCGTTGCACAGCAAAGGTTCCTGGATACCTTTTGCTTATAATTTTTTTTCTGAGGTATTTTTTTATCTTATCTTGTGTTGCTGCCATTGGTGTCGATGGTGGTTTCATCCACACATCGAGGTAGTACTTCGGTATAACGGTGTCATGTCATATTGGCATTAAACCCAAATCAGATATGCTACTCAACTCTACTCGCCTGCTTCTGGTTAAGGACAGCTTGTTTGGAAGGTAGATTTGATGTTTTTACTCAACACTGGAGGGACACGATTTTAAGAACAAAGCATAATCCTTCACATCTCATTTCTGTACTACTGTCCACTTCTGTTGGAATACACTTTCATCATATCTGTTAAATACGCTTGAGCACCACGTAAAACATCAATTAGTCAATAATTCTTTGGTGATTTTAGAGTCTCATTAGTCTGATGGACTATTACTACTGACACAACATTACATGTACATTCAACTGTTTTAAATTACAAAACCAACTTCGTTTTTTAACTTTGATAATGCTATGCATAACGTAGGGAATTTCCTTGGAGCTTTGTAATATATATGGGATTTGTGTAAAATACTTGATAGCCCGTCTTCAATCCCACATCAAATTAGGTGGGTCAATGCTGATTTTGTCTCCTTCACACTTTCTAGAATCTAACCCATGCACTTAATCAATGAAACTTGTATTTGTCAAAAGTAAACTTGAAGAGAAAGGAATAGACGACTACATGATTGACTACCCCGAGTATGTATGAATTGAATACGATAGCTATAACGGACCAACAGTGGAATGTCGTTAACCTAATTGATTAGTTTCTGGCTGTTAGACTGATTGATTGACTGACACATTACCGTTAGCCAGAGGCCTTTAAGATATAAACATGGTCTCCGATGAACAATCTTTCATGACATCTATTTCGCGTTGATTTGCCAATTATAATGACAAGCTGTCAGTTGCTTGAGTAGTAAACGACATGTTATGATGAAAATCCCTAGGCTTTTTTTTGTGGTCATTTTCCTTTTAAATATTTACCATTATTTTGTCCAAGCATGCTGGTCATAACAGTCAATTCCAATGTCTCCCCAATACTCGATTAGCATTGGTTGTCCCCAGTTGATTGAAGGCAATTCTTTTATTGAAAAAAATTTGTAGGGACAAAGGTTTATCACGAATCATATGTGTTTAAGTCTCATCTTTTCCCAAGTTAAAATTTCTGTCACATTATTTGTCTATTAATGGAAAAATCTATTATGAAAATAACAAAAAACCAAGGTTGTATGGGTTTTTTTCGTTGAAAACAACAACAGGCTCAGCAAATGCTAATACCTGTACATTGTATTCTGGCGTTTGTACCAAGGTCTTCTATGGCATATAAACTTTTCTTTTAAAAAAATTACTAAAGACAGAATCAGTGCAGTGTTCATGTCAAAAGACTGGTTCAGTGCGTTAATGACAAACTTTGTTAATGCATTTAAAAAAAAATATCTTAGACATCGTGAATTGTCACTAAACAATACATTGGTGCCTCAGTCAGTTGGCCAAACCGCAAGCCCACAGGCAGCTATTTGGATATTTTAATTATTCACAGCGAAGACAATATAATTATTTGTTCTTCTTTCCTTTTTTCTAAACACATACTTAAGTAATACGATTTAAGCGGATACCTTTTTCATGATTGTAGCTTATACATTCTCCTTCACTCACTTTCTCATTATTTTTAAAGAACAATCCTTTGTCAAATCGCCATTTTGTCCACTCCGCCAACTTCTAACGAATCATGATATATTTGTAAGTGTGTTACGAGCTTTGGGCAGTGTACGAGACTTCTTTACCATTGTAGGTTTAAACTGTAAGATTGCAGTGAGTGCGGAGCTCCCGGGTGGCTTCTGCAAAGTCTTTTCTTTTTCAGTTCATCACCGGTTGTATGTAGGCCGTATGTCAGCTGGTCATAAAATTATACTGTTTCATTTGTTTGGAAAGAATCAATATGGGGTAAGAAGTAACAAGGCTTGTCAAATTATGCAGCACAAGTTGACGATTATCGATATAAACCAGTGATAAATCACAAGCTGGATTTCAGGACATAGACTTATTGTCTGTCGTTTGCCTTGGTGTATAAATAGATTTAGGACATCTCAGGTTTACCAGATTGAGTTGAATCAGGATGAATGTCCAAATGTTCTTCTATTCAACCGTAAATTGACTTGTAGATCAATGGATATAGTGACTGTCATTGATTCCTTGTCTCATTTGATTACCGTCAAATCAGACATTGTCACAGGTTAATGATTTCTCGTCGTGTCTACTATTTGTTCCTCGGGGCTTTCTCTGTAGGCTGCTGCATACCTGGGCTGGATATCCGTTCCGACCATTATCAATCAGCAGAGCGCTGAGTTTTAGATGCCCAACTTCCGCAGATACAGTTACTATATACCTTGGAGCATTACGCAGGACGTTGTGTAAAAACAAAGTACGGATATTTTAAAGCAGTGCGAAACGACTGTCTGCATGGGTTGATAATGAGCAACCTTTATGGGGTTCAGTGCAACTGAGCGATAGAGGTGATGAAGCGAGATGGTCGAAATACGGAACAAAATTGGCATACCTAGCTCCTGTCTCGCATGTTAATGACATGTGTTTTCAATCATTTCCCCATCTGTAGGTTTTTACTGACAATTGTTCCTATAAAATATAGAAGTGTATATTATAGAAATTTGTGCTGTTTAACCAAAACATGCTGAAAACATTATTATACTCATTACTCAATAACTTCATCAGTCCACAATGTACATCCTATACACGTGTCAGCGAGCGCCAAGTTTACGCTATGTAATAGGATTGTTTCCATCAGGAGTGAATATTTGTAAGATCTATTTACGACACGCCAGCTCTCACTTATCAAACTTTCTTTTGAAAACTTGTTTATGTTCCTGCTCATGTTGTGCGTGTGTTTTTGATACACTTCACATTAGGTAGTGTGGCCGTCTGGTTTGAGGCTACAGTACTATATTTGATGTTATTTAGGTTCAGTCAAATCATCAGTCAGTATGGCTTATTCAGGTGCCACAGGATGTCAGGCGTATATATCCCAGTAAGAATGTAATATGAACATATGAGAGAATTATGTTATCAGATACAATAAAACCGTTCATCACTTTTCCTGTCTGTTGGGGAAGGGAGGTGGGTGGAAGATGGAAGAAAAATCAAGTCGG
>JARFOD010089461.1:0-18064 GCA_031763545.1 Mopalia muscosa | reverse complement strand
TGGGGTTTAACGTCGTACTCAAGGGTATTTCACTTATATGATGACGTGCCAGCCCAATGGGTGAAGGAAACCACCCTAGACACCACTGGCAGCAAACAAAAACAGGACAGGACAAATCAGGATGACAACAACAGGACGCAATACGGACACCACAAACTGATTGACATCCTGTTCCCCTATAGCTCTGAAAGCACCAGAGCAACATGAAGCCCCCACCAACCACCCGCGAGTAGGATTAGGAAGCGCACATGCTCCCACTATGCCACGGCCGCGGGCTCCGTATGTGTATTCTGATCCACTTCGTCAAAGCTAAATGTCTGAACAAAACTTTTTCTAAACTATTCAAATTTTTTTTAAAAAGCCAATATTAAAGCTCAAATCTAGGAGTTCTTTTTAGGAGTATGCTTTACCAATATTTTTTAGTTATAAGCACTAAAACAAAGCTAATAGTACAAGTAGGAGATATTTTGACAAACAGTTGATCATTTATCTTGCGACTGTCGCATGTTATACACAGTTTATCAATTATCTTGTGACTGTCACATGTTACACACAGTCAATCAAATTATCTTGTGACTGTCACATGTTATACACAGTCAATCAATTATCTTGTGACTGTCACATATTATGCACAGTTCATCAATTATCTTGTGACTGTCACATGTTATACACAGTTAATCAATTATCTTGTGACTGTCGCATGTTGTACACAGTTAATCAATTATCTTGTGACTGTCACATATTGTACACAGTTAATCAATTATCTTGTGGCTGTCACATGTTGTACACAGTTAATCAATTATCTTGTGACTGTCACATGTTGTACACAGTTAATCAATTATCTTGTGACTGTCACATGTTGTACACAGTTAATCAATTATCTTGGGACTGTCACATGTTATACACAGTTGATCAATTATCTTGTGGCTGTCACATGATGTACACAATTAATCAATTATCTTATGACTGTTACATGACGTACACAGTTAATCAATGATCTTATGACTGTCACATGACGTACACAGTTAATCAATGATCTTATGACTGTCACATGACGTACACAGTTAATCAATTATCTTATGACTGTCACATGACGTACACAGTTAATCAATTATCTTATGACTGTTACATGACGTACACAGTTAATCAATTATCTTATTACTGTCACATGTTGTACACAGTTAATCAATTATCTTATGACTGTCACATGATGTACACAGTTAATCAATTATCTTGTGGCTGTCACATGATGTACACAGTTAATCAATTATCTTATTACTGTCACATGATGTCCACAGGTAGCCACAATATTAGCAGAAACTGCAAAAATCACTGGGCAGTGTTTTACATCATTAAGAGACTGACAATGCAAAAATGGATATAATGTTTGTTCAATTAAAAGACAAACATTCATTACCATTTGCTTTCTAGTTAATGACAGTTCAATTAACATTATGTTTCGGTGCCACTTCAAATTAATATTGTTTTAACATGGAAACTTTGATGAGAGTGTATAAACAGATTTAATATATATATATACCCCTATATCAGTAATGTATAAAAGTTTGAACTCCTTTAAATGTGACAACTACTACATGTATATGTTTTGAACTGTTTCTGAGCTTATAATGTTAGGGACAGTTTACCTCAAGGGGGAGTGTATCAGTCTTACAACACCTATAATTAGCTGCCCATTTGTCCAACTCAAGAGAATAATACATACCCCAAAGGGCAATTGTTCACAGGTGTAAGTGTACTGATATGCGAGATAAAGGTGTGTATTTCATGGGCAGTGCCCTAAGGGTTATCAGTGTGGAGTAAGATCATAGACAGAGAATGTGTATGCCCAGTTACCTGCCCAGTGCCATTGTGGCCTCTTTGAAACTGTTCTGAGATTTTGATTTTGCAAAGATTAAGAGAAGGATTAACGTGATTACCCAATGGTAAGGTAGAATGATAATATTCTCATAGGGATTAGTGCTCGAGAATGTCAAAGTTTGGATCAGGTAGGTAGAAGGTGTGATGTTGGTACCCCTCAGGCCACCCTGCCATGGTAAAGTGCCCTCAATACTCAATAGCCCTAACTTCCTCTCTCAGATTCTCTGTGTTGTTATAGCCACACCTCCGAGGTCAAGCTTCATGCAGTCACTAAATTACAGCCTTTAGGGTAATAATAGGATCACTGAAGCAGAACAGTTCTGTGTGAGGATGAATACAAGGTTTCTATACACAGAGAAAAACGTCCTACAATGCTGCAATTACCCAAACACAGTGCCAAAATACCCTTGTCGCCGCCATGTCTGTGGTGAATACAAGCCCACTCTAGAGGCTAACACATTTAACACAGCCATTCACCAGCAGTTTGCTTTTTACATTTCAGAGAGAATTTTGCTTCAGTACATGTATTGGTTTCAATGGTCTTGTCAGGTTGATGGAACACTTATCAAAATTTTGGTTTTCAGGGCAATTTTTTTACGAGGATAAATTTTTATTTGAAAAGCTTGTCAAGGTTACATATTTCCTAAACAAGGTTTTATTTAATAATCCATCAACTCAACCTGCTTGTATTTAAATATTGATTGTTACTAATTATGTAAAACATTGTGGCCAAGCCCGGCTGGTTTTCAGGACGGGCTGTCACATGAACCACAAGTCTTAAATTGATTTTATGCAATCGAATGACAGCTGTGTGCTCTATCTTCCCCAGGTTATAAGAGAGCTCCAGTGGCTTCACCAGAACTCCACCAGAAGAGGACATGGTGATGAACAAGCAGGCTCTCCAGAGACTGAGCACTCAGCTTTTACCGATAACACAATGAGAGATCTCTGAACAGAATGACACTGCTCTGCCAATGTGGGCCCATGTTAAGGCTTCACTGAATTTTTTGTGAAAAGTCCCTGATAACAGACCTGATTCCATTGACAGATTCTGCTCTGTTACCTGATGATGCCTATATTCAGTGGCTCAAGAAAGACCAAAATGGATCCATCAACCCGTAATGGCTACATAATTGTCCCCTTCTAATGTGAATGTGACATTTTAAGCAGATGTGTTTCAAAATAACAAAGGACAGGTCTACACCATGTTTCCTAGAAAACATTTTTCAAGACTGGACTCTTAGGGAGTATGGTTATCATAGATGATACGCACACTTATTAAATGTTCAAGGGCTTTTTCCAGACAATATTGAAATGAATTTCAGACGGACGCTTCATAACTACCGGACATGGTTGTTGATGTGCTCTATGTTTGTGACCTCATCATTGTTTCTGCTATGTAACATGGTGAACCAGTTATCCTCAGATGTGGACAATGCCTTCAATGAGGAGCCGGGAGAATTTAACAAACTCCAGGATACACATCTAAGGTCAATCAGAAACTACGAACAGAATCCAAAGGAACAATTACAAATGTTACAAATTCTATTACCATCCAATAGGAAAAACAAGTTAGCGCTGAAGACAGCTGTGAATGATCTGTTAAACCAACGCAATGAAGGCAACATACTGGAAACAAAGAAGGGTAAGCTAAACCAAATAATTAGGAAGCGAACCGAAAAGGCTGAAGATAATGAAACAAATGATGACGATAGTGATGATTCTAACGAGGATGATGATGAGCCCGATGAAGACAATAAAATAGAAAGCATAGATGACAATGATAACAAAGAATTTCAGCCTGGTGATTTTGGGGAGGTTGTAGAATTTCAGAAACCACCATTCAGATATGAGGAAATTAAGCCAAAAACAACTGACATAAAAACTGGTGAAAATAAAATAAAAAAACATATAAGAGTGGTAGAAATTAACAGGAAAAAACATTCTGATAGACTTATAGAAAAAGAAACACATCATAGTAAGGACTTTGTTGAGAAAAGGCCTGACTTTATGCCAGGTCCATACAGTGCTGGGATTTACTGGACAACAGCAGCCATGGAAACAGTCCCTAAAGGTTAGTCCCTCACACAACAGGAAACCAGTTAACCATCTCAAAAGTTTCATAAAATTTTGCACATATATGACTTGTTTATTTCTTATAATTTTCTTAAGCTTACCATAAAAACAATTGCTCATCTATGAAATCTGTTTTTAGAGAAATCGAATGATTGATTGATCAGTGTTTTATGACACATTTGGTTGTATTTCAGCTATGATATGGCCTGGTCCTCTACAGAAAATTATTTACCTAAAAATTTGTTCCTTTTTTTTAACAGTAAATGGTTCACAGTTTAATTGCTAACAGTATGCTATCTTTCGCCAAACATTAGGTGGAATTCAATGGCTTTGTGTTTCAGCAGAATATTTATCAAACCACGCCTCACATTCTTGTTAGGAATGTTGATTGGTACATGTACTCAACCATTGCCATCATTTCAAAATGTGACAAACCAAGCAGACTTTAGACAATGCAAATGGTCATAATTTTTTCTCTATCTTAACTATGTCCTTGTTGTCTGTACTGTACTTTCCGTTAAAAACATGTTCTCTTGTTAACAAGAAAAAAAGCTACCCTTTAAATTCTTTTCTTGTTTTAAACTTCTTTAATAAAAGTGTTACAAATATAGGACATCAGGTAGTTAATTAATTTATTTTCACCTAAATATATATTTTTTCTCCAAATTCAGGAAAGTCCTCTGCAGAAATTAGTAACATCCTATCATACATACGCCGTCAACCAATACGACATCTCGCCCCACCTGAGTGGAATAAATGTGGGCGACCCATGAACGGCATTGTCACCCTGCGAGATGGGAGTATGATGTGTGCCAGATACAGAACTCCTCATAACAGATTTATATTAGGTCTGTTCATCTACTTCATTTCCACTATAACATGCATTGAGTTGAAAACTGATAAAAAATACTTGTGACAGAAAACTTGCAACTGCCATGACAGAAAACTTGGTATTGTCAGGAGAGAAAACTTGATATGTGTTAAATCCGTACACAAGTAATCACTTATTACATGGATTAAAAATTTACAGTTTCAAATATTTTTTTTTTAAAAATTGGAATGGAAAAAAGTTAGGAACTGGAGGGGTTGGGAGGAGCTAATGAGTTTATAATTTTCAAATGCCATTTTGTCTGTTTAATGACTGTACTCAACCCCCTCCAGAGTTGGGCCCCCTGTCTGTCTCCAGTCGTACTCAACCCCCTCCAGAGTTAGGCCCCCTGTCTGTCTCCAGTCGGGAGGCCTCTCACTGCAACCACTCTTGCTTGTGGGTGTCTTTCTCAATAAACAACATTTAATGATGAATTGTCAAAATACTCTCATGTTATGTCCTATAATTTTACATTCTAATTGCATATATACACACATTCTCAAATCTTTTAAACTTACCTTTATTCTCTGTCTAGGTGAGTCTGTGTCCTTTCACCTGTCGAGGTTACTGGGAATGGATAACATCCCACCAGTGGTCTTATCTGTGGTCAATGACACCCAGCCCCAGTGGTACGGAATTAACTACACCAGTCTACAGTGGAAACCCAACCAGATTGTTGCTCTCATTGACTGGGTGCCACACCTTAATACACAAGGGTAGGCTACAATACTTCATCTACCTGTAACAAATTCATCCAAAAAAAATTGTGTGAAAATTATCCCTCAAAATCTTGTAAGCTGTTCTTTCATTATTACCAAGTTTACAGTCACTTTAAGTGATTAATTAATAGATTGGTGTT
The DNA here is from genome assembly GCA_031763545.1 of Mopalia muscosa. Classification (NCBI taxonomy): domain Eukaryota; kingdom Metazoa; phylum Mollusca; class Polyplacophora; order Chitonida; family Mopaliidae; genus Mopalia; species Mopalia muscosa. The sequence continues at coordinate 12,383 of JARFOD010089461.1, read as the reverse complement.
GAGCACCAGGCTTAAGGGTATTTCCCTTATAGGACAGCAATGTACTTCCAAAGAGTGAACAGCAACCCAACCAAAACGTGAAATAATATATACACATGCTCTGTTCTCCCTGGCTGACAGCTTAAACATACTTCTCTAAGTCAGAGGGCCGACAGTTGACGTGAATAACACAACATGACCACTAAACCAAAACTGAATTGATTAAAGAGAAAACTTATATCAAAACTTCAGTATTTCAGATTTGTTTCAAACTCTATAACACCTGTCATCTGACTACTCACCATCACGAACTGTCTCCAATCATCCTTCTCTGGTCATCTGTCACCTCCTTCTCTGCACCTTTCATCTTCTTCATCCTGTCATCTTTATTAGAAGTGTAAGGCATGAGGACAGGATAGGATCAACCTTCGATGTTTTCTACCATAGTTATACTCAAAGTGGAATGAATTATCTTCTTTGACACTTTTGTAGTTAATGAAGTCAAGCTTCATTGCTTCTTAATAGAAAGTGTTTCCAAGCACTATCTTGGTGCCATGCTAATACTTGTAAATATTTTGTTTACTTCTGTTTTAAATTCTAACATGACTAAATTTCTCTCTTTTCTTGCGATCACATGAAGTTTTTTCTTCATGTTTCAGTTATAAGGATATTTGTCTTCGTCTTACAGTTCTCATGAACCTTCTCTTCTTTGTGTTACAGTTCCCATGACCCTTTTCGTCTTTGTGTTACAACTCTCATGATTTTCTTCTTTGTCTAACAGTTTCTGAGATTGTTTTATTTATGTCACAGTTCACAGGGCTTTGTTCTTCATCTTATAGTTCCCAGGACTCTTCTTTGTCTTAAAGTTTTCATGACTTTTTCCTTGATGTTTATATATCCCATTTCTTTTCTCTTTTTATTACAATCCCATGATAGTATTCTTTGTGTCACAGTTCCCTGGATTATTTTCTTTGGGTCATTCCAATGGCTCTTTTAATGCAACAGTTTGTGTCTCAGTTCGTATGGCCCTTTCCATTGCATTACACTTCCCAAGACTCTTTCATTTGTTACAGTTCCAATTACTGTTTCCTTGTGTTACAGTTCCCATGACTGTTTTCTTTGTGTTACAGTTCCAATGACTGTTTTCTTTGTGTTACAGTTCCCATGACTGTTTTCTTTGTGTTACAGTTCCCATGACTGTTTTCTTTGTGTTACAGTTCCCATGACTGTTTTCTTTGGGTTACAGTTCCCATGACTGTTTTCTTTGTGTTGCAGTTACCACAACTTTTCTTTATGCTACAGTTCCACTGGCTATCTTCTTTATCTGACAATTTCCAAGACTATTATTTGTGTCAAAGTTCCTATGACTATCTTCTTCATCTTATAGTTTCTAAGACTATATTCTTTGTGTCACAGTTCCCATGACTATTTTATTTGTGTTCATACAGTTCCCAAGACTTTTCTTCATGTTACAGTTCCCATGAATTTTCTTAAGGTTATAATTCCCAGGACTCTTCTTCATATTACAGTTTCCTTGACTATCTTCTTTATGTTACAGTTCACAGGTAGTTATCCCACGGCTAATCCATGAATCCTATGTCTTGAACAGTAGCCTCACCTCCTCAGTGTTATCTAGTCACCGACTACAGCGTGATGACCTATCACAATTAATACAGTGGGGAGACTTGATCATCTTTGATTACCTGACCGGTAATTACGACAGGTAAATCCTTGGATTACTGACCTAAATGTATACGCCTTTGCTGAATTTGTGTATTTTTAAAGTCTTTATACACAGCTAAGTAGGATATAAGTATATAATTTACAGAAATCATTTTTTTAACAGTTTTGTTTGGATCTCCCTATACACTTGCTATGTTGAAAAGATTTTTACTTGGTCTAGCAGCATTGTGAAAATGAAATAACTGCAATCTTTGGTAACATTAGTCAGTTAACTAGAAGGGTGAAATTCGAGTATACTAATTAGCCTAAGTGATGGACAATGACATGGCATTAATAACAGATGAAGTGATGCCACAGTTCGTTGGAGGTCTCAGGCAGCAGTGGAGCATCATGGGAGAAATGAAATCACTGTTGCATTAACTTGCCCGGATGCTTGTGACCAAAGTGCATGTTGTCGATCAGCACTTGAAACATGAAGAACAACGAAAAGACACCAACAAACTAATTTTCCAGCATTCCATTGAGCGATGGACTTCTGGTGACATTTTAATAAGTCCTTTTGGGCGATATAGATAATAATGTATAAGACATAACATGAACAAATATTAAAATTTGTATGTTTGATTGGTGTTTTACACCATAACCCTAGATACCACTGGCATTAAACCAACGAGGAAGGATTATCACAAGAGACACTAAAATGATTCAAAAACAGATTGGCTCAGTGTTGCCGCTTAGCTTCGAGAGCTGGAAGTCATAAGAATTTACTTGTCGCAGGTCTTTAAATGATTCTTCTTTATTTTCAGGTTTGCCAGTATGCAGGATGCTGCAGAAAAAGACAATAAGCTGAGTATTCTCAGAGAGCATGTGAGAAACCTTAGACAATCAGCAAAGTCGAGAAAACTCTGGCTTATTGACAATGAGAGTGGCTTGTTTGATGCTTATGATCTTATATATTTAGAGCGACAGCCTAGATTTCTGGAGTTCCATCGCAGAATGCTACAGACAATGTGTGTGTTTAATAAAGATTTGGTGACAAATTTAGAAAAATTAGGTAATAATTTAATGCCGGATGTAATTTTGTTTGAATTTGCTCGATCTCAAGAGAGACTTATTGACCTTATTCCAAAAGATAAAAAAGATAAATCCTTTGAGATATTCAGAGAAAAGTTTGCTGTGAGATTAAAACAAGTTTTACAGTGGATAGAGCAATGCAAAACACATAATATAACAGACCAGCATAATACAGTCATCTAGCATATTATTATAATTATGTGATCATTTGCCGGGTAAAAGACATTTTAAGACCTCTTTTTTTTTTAAATTCACATTTTCACTCACATAATAAATTGATGCTCAACCAGTTATCACAATTAACAACCTGGCATCTGATTTCAACTGAATTATTTTTTAATACAGTCAGGCTAAAGAATCAAGTTACAAAGTATAAAATAGTTTGATTTCCATGTGATGGACTCAATGAGGCCACTTGATCGATCAATTAATCTCCCCATTTTTCAAAATAAAAAAAAATCAACAAATAATATTCCCTTTTTCAAGATCAATATCTGCATTTGCTATTTCCTATGATCAATAAATCAGAGGAACATGAACTATAAACATAACAGATGGTTATATAATTGAACAGCTGCCCCAAGATTATTATTCCATATATCATTTGATATCCTCATTTCTCACAGCTGGATAACATTCATTCACAGGCCTTTAACTTGAAAATCTCTAAACATGGTTGTGCTCATTACTTTAAAGTTTACCTAGAGATTTAAAACACGCTAGCTTTCCATGGAAGACACTGGATGTAGCCTTATTTATATTTAACGAAACGTTGGACCTAATTCTGGTCAGGTTTCTTTATTATGCGATATCGTAATAGTGAAGACATTGTTATACCAAACAAAATGAGCACTAAACGGAATTTAGCTTTTCAACACATCAAGAAATTTACAGCGGTCGTCTCAAAGTATTAACGATAAAATGAGTTCTATCATTGATATCTGGTGCTCAATTGATTGTCTCCTAGTATTATAGCATTGTATATACTGACTGACATAATTTATTGAATTGTACATATCTGTATATTTAAATTTATATATATATACATATATTGTTAAAATAAATATTAAAATATACCAAATTCAAAAACAAGTTTTTGTTAAATAGCATGTTTATTTATAGATGACAATACTACAGAGGGGATATACTAGCATGTGATATGATTGGGTGTTTAATGAACTTCTTTCAGGGGTATATCAATTAATTATTTGTTTGTTTGTTTGATCGGTGTTTAACATCATACTCAAGGGTATTTCACTTATATGACGACAGATTGTCCACTTCACACTGTCCACAGCCTTATTACGGCAGAAAACTGGGAGGAAACCTCGTTAACATCATCCGGAAAATCATTAAGATCATTGCACTGTACACTCTTTCTATTGTTCTATTTTCCATTCATGAATAAAAAACATGCTATAAATTATTTAACGTAAGGTCACAAATTCCTCTACACATCTTAGAGAAGACTGAGAAAAAAATGTCACCAGTTCATCCCTGGATACAGGATAAAGATGACCTCAGGTTCTCTCATGGGTTGTTCCAGGGTTGTCAGGTAGGAGTTGGGACCACAGAATCCAGTTTGTTTAAACTACATAAAGTGCCAGTGTTGTTTGTTGGGGTTTAACGCCATACTTGAGATCATATGACCGCATGCTAGCCCAATCGGTAAAGGAAACTCAAGAAGCAAAGACAATCACAACACTATAAGACAAAACAACTGTTAACAGTGTTTTTTTTACAGAATTTTCCAAATAACTTTCATAATTCCACATATTCCACAATACCACATGATCTGTTGTTTGAAATGTCCTTTGTATTTGAGCACATGTAAACAGATCTTGTTAGATTTGGCCTCAGCAATCTAAGCTAGGCCTAGAACAACAGCTAGTGTTGATGATAAATTTGCCCTACCACAATTAAACTTACTTAAATCATGATTTCAGTAACTATAAATATGGCCTGATAAAAACAGAAAGCATGGGGATTGACGTCCAGAAAGATTCATTGATTCTGTTCAGTAAACGTTGATGGTCTGGTGTTGTTAAAGTCAATGTCCACGTTTGTATCTTCTCAGCTAACATTGTTTTGACATGGTTTCAAATCATCAATAATAACAATTATTTACATATTGTTTGTGTGGCTATGTTATCACAAATAACATACTGGGACCAGATGCTCGTAAGATGATGAGCAGCTAACACCAGATTGAATTGCTGACACCGGTTTAGAGACAGACCTTCAGCTTGGTGTGATGTCATCTGATAGTGGATTAAGTTTGATAGTGCTTTGAGCAACCCGACCACGGTGCAAACCTTGCCATTATTCACCAATTACTTTCCTCGCCAAGTAAACTGATGCGTGGAGAAAATCAGGTTTTAGACATTTTAAATGAATTCCATTATCCATGTGAATCCTGGAGCGCCACGGTGTAGTGGTTGTTTATTAGTTACACTCTCACATCGCCTGCAGACGTCTGTGGTCTATTTTATCCAATTGAACCAAGCTGATAGCTGTGTTAAGGCTTTTTTATTTGCTTTTTGTTCAACACTGTACCATTAAGAAGATTCATTTCATTGATTATGTGTCCATTGCTTTGTTTGGCTGAAAGAAACGTCCCTTAGCTCTGAGCACACCAGAGCAACAGGATTGTTTGTTATTTTGATTAAGGATTAACGTCAAATTCAAGGGTATTTCACCCATATTACAACAGATTGTCCACTTCACACAGTTCCTTGTCTTATTACGGTGGAAAATCGAGAGGAAACCTTGTAAAATCCACCCCGGGTTGCCAGAGCCACATCTTGTGACTCACTTATATGCCTGAGGGTGGACAGACAGACTCGATCCCGTGAACAGTACATCGAAGTAGGCTTTAAAAGCACACTCACTAACCACCAAGCCACAGCCTGGGGCCATCAGAGCAACAGGAAACATTCTCAAAGTATCAGTGCGAAGGCAAACAATTTTAGACCTGTCTATCCTAGAAAAAAGTTTATGTGTAAAAACATTCCTTTTGAGGAATATTTTCTTACCATTTTGTTCATTTTTGTGATAAAGTAAAGCATAGTATTCAACATGAATTATGTGTACAAAATACTCCAGAATGTTTCAATCCTGCTACAGGGGTTTCATTATTCTATATAATAACATATACTTATACTATGAATGAAAGGATACGGTTTTAACTGGTCTGCAAAATTCTTCATGTCCTCTTGTATTTGATCCTGAAAAATATAAATAATTGTGAAAAATTGTTACTTGAGACCTTAACAAAAGCTTCTTACTGGTTTTAGATGGGCTGAGGCTAAATTCCCATGAAGCAACTGATATGTTTTGTTGTAACAAGTTGATGGATAATCAATTGAAGACACTTTTCTTATGCCTGAGCATTGCGAACCAATCAGTCATGCTTTTAAAGGGAAGACAACTCACTCATCTCGTCTTATTTGACGGGAGGAGTTATCTACTCTTTGCTTGTATTTTTGTATCGATGAATGACTGGTGTTTAATGCCATGTGTGAGGGCATTTCACTTATACGACAGCAGTATCCTTGAGTTCCACTCATCAGCTTTGCATAATACACAAGTAGTGTAACCCCAAAAGAAGTCGAACTCATTTTTGTATCTCTTTATTTCAGCACTTTATTTTGCCATCATCACTCTTTATGATGGCAAAATAAAGTTCTGAAAATAGAGATAGAAAATGAGTTTGACTTTTTCGGGGCAAATACCACTGATGTATTAAGACAGCAGTGTTTTCCAACAATAATGGATACTAGCACAACCATAAAATGTTTTGGTAAGGTTTTTTTAAAATATAAACCATACAGAATACACAACAAACGAGTTGAGTGTAGTCCCATTGCCTGTAGTGCAATGGAATCTTCTCCAACCATACACTCATGATGTAGGTAGATAAACCTATTTTATTATACAGCCAACACAACACAGAAGATTGATACTTAATTCTCATACATTCTTGTCAGCATATTGATTGATTGGTGGTTGATGCCATGTTTTAAAGTATTTCAAGGCAGTGTATTCCAACAATAACGGACACTAGAACAATTAACAAGTGAAGCATTTAAAGTTGGGAAGTTTATTTTCCTCCCGGTGCTTAGTAAAGACTGCATCGCTACTTTTCAAACAAATTGCCCTTAGACGGCTATTGGTACACTGGTTTTGCTGCTATTTTGGGTGGGGTTAAATGTCATACTAAAGGGTATTCCCTTATATGACAATAGATTGTTCATTTAATATTGTTCTTTGCTAAAATACAGTTGAAAACCGAGTGAAATCTTGTGAAAAAAACCATCCCAGCGATTCCAAGCAACATCCTGTGACTCATATAATCGATGGTAAACAGACATACTATTGGGATTTTATTCCCCATTGGATTTGTTTCTCTCGCCTGGATGCTTACTTATAAGGATCACAAGTGACAAAGTAGAGATTAACTGACCTGGCCGGGTGGAGCCACCACACTCATTTCTACGAGGTGAGACTGACTGAGAGGCTCTGTGGTGTCTGTGTTATTTGGCTGTAACATCTGAAACAGAGGATCATGGGCATTATATATAGAAAATTAAAGCCTCACTGAAGGATTACAGAACTAAAATGATGGTTCATTGTTAATTCAACAGATTGAATGAACAGCTGACTCAAGAGGAAATAACTTGAATGTTTGTTTGTTTGTTTGTTTGGGTTTAACATCGTACTCAAATGTATTTAACTTATATGACGACGAATTGTCCACTTTACACTGTTCCTTGTCTTATAACAGTGGAAAACCAAAAGGAAACCTCTTCAAAACCACGATTGCTGATGCCACTTCTTGTGACGCACTCATATACCTGAGGGTCGACAGCAGACTCGATCCACAACTTGAATGAGATTAATCTTTCTCAGTTTGTATGACATGAGTTAAATTTCTAAGACAGGTGGATACAGATATAAAGAGTGAGCTAAATTATTCGAAGAAGGGTGGATACAGACATAAAAGTGTGAGATCAATCTTTCAAAAAGGGTGGATACAGACATAAAAGTGTGAGATAAATCTTTCAGAGAAGGGTGGGCACAGACATAAAAGTGTGAGATGAATCTTTCAGAGAAAGGTGGTCACAGGCATAAAAGTGTGAGATAAATCTTTCAAAGAAAGGTGGTCACAGGCATAAAAGTGTGAGATAAATCTTTCAGAGAAGGATGGGCACAGACATAAAAGTGTGAGATAAATCTTACAGAGAAAGGTGGTCACAGGCATTAAAGTGTGAGATAAATCTTTCAAAGAAAGGTGGTCACAGGCATAAAAGTGTGAGATAAATCTTTCAGAGAAGGGTGGATACAGACATAAAAGTGTGAGCTAAATCTTTCTAAGGAGGGTGGGTACAGACACAAAGAAGGAGCTAAATTTTTCTAAGAAGGGTGGGTACAGACATAAAGAGTGAGGTAAATTTTTCTAAGAAGGGTGGATACAAACACAAAGAGTGAGCTAAATTTTGCTAAGGGTGGCTACAGACATAAAGAGTGAGCTAAATCTTTCTAAGAAGGGTGGTCACAGACACAAAGTGTGAGCTAAATCTTTCTAAGAAGGGTAGGTACAGACATAAAGAGTGAGCTAAATCTTTCTAAGAAGGGTAGGTACAGACATAAAGAGTGAGCTAAATCTTTCTAAGAAGGGTAGGTAGACATAAAGAGTGAGCTAAATCTTTCTAAGAAGGGTAGGTACAGACATAAAGAGTGAGCTAAAACTTTCTAAGAAGGATGGCTACAGACACAAAGAGTGAGCTAAATCTTTCTAAGAAGGGTGGGCACAGACATAAAGAGTGAGCTAAATCTTTCTAAGGAGGGTGGATACAGACATAAAGAGTGAGCTAAATCTTTCTAAGGAGGGTGGATACAGACATAAAGAGTGAGCTAAATCTTTGTAAGGAGGGTGGATACAGACATAAAGAGTGAGCTAAATCTTTCTAAGGAGGGTGGATACAGACACAAAGAGTGAGCTAAATCTTTCTAAGGAGGGTGGATTAAGACACAAATAGTGAGCACAATCTTTCTAAGAATGGAGGGTAATAGTATAAAGAGAGTTGGTTTGTTTGTTTGATTGGTGTTTAACGTCGTACTCATGGGTATTTCACTTATATGACGAGGGATTGTCCACTTCACACTTTTTCACAGCCTTATTACGGTGGAAAACCAAAAGGAAACCTCATAAAGTTCTTATCTTTTGCGACCTTGTGACTCACTCATTTACCCGTTGGTAGACAAGCGAACTCAATCAGGGGACGGATATGAGGATGCAATACTTGAGCTTACCCGAAATATTTTTGACACTGTAACCTTTAAACGACCTTTTCTGAACATATAGCCTCGGACAACAAACTCATGATCCAGTCTGAAATAAATAAATATAAAATAAAGCATTTGTTTTACCAAGAATTTTCAAATTAACAAATACTAACATACACGTCATACACATGTCTTGCCACATAGCCATGAATATTTCTGCCAAGTTTGGATCACAGAATTCCCTACCATGTGGAGCCAATTGTAGGAAGACAACACCTTGCCCAATTGAATGATTTTAAAGTAAGATTAGTATCTGATTATTAGAAATCAACAAGGGTACAATGTTAAACAAATTTTAAAGAATCTACTTGCTGATTTTGTTGGGTTTTGGTTTTTGTTATCATTTTAGTCACATTTTTTCTTTCTCACATTTGATGGAAATAATAAAAAAAAATATTTAAATTTGTCAATTTCTTTGTTTCAATCAGTATGCAGTGATATGATTGACCCCAAAATTGTTATGCCACGGCCATTGTACATTGTTACTTTATTTAGGGCATCCTGCATGACTTGTTTAAAATTGATAATCCAATAAACGCAATTTCTCCCATGAAGTAACCTGATGCCTATTTTAAGGAAACAAGAAAGCTGACTAATAAAATACAAACATTCTAGCATAAAGTGTTAAGAATGAAGTTTTACCTGAAACCCATCTCGTTAAGGAACTGGACAACATTATCTGAGCACCCAACATCTATACAGCTCCGTGATAATGTATGGCGTAACTTATCTTCCACTTGGCTTAAGTAGCGTAAGTGCCTGTAAATTGAATCTTTTAAATAATCAAACAACATTAAGCCAATAGTCTTTCAGAATTAGCCCCTGGAATCTTATAAATAAACAAAACAAGATTAAGCCAATAATTTGTCAGAATTAGCCACTGGAATCTTTTAAATAATCAAACAACTTTAAGCCAATAATTTGTCAGAATTAGCCACTGGAATCTTTTTATGAAATTATGATGGAAAACTTAGAGGAAACAAACTCTGTGATTGGCTCACAGCCTTCTACAATGACCAGTCAGAAAGGCTTAAACAATTTGTTGAAGCAATAATAAGCTCATGTAATTGGCTTACAGTCTTTCACAATAACAAAACAGAAAGGCTTGGCAATTATTAGTTGATACTTTTGCTTACATATCCATGTCAGAAACAGAAATATTATCATAAAAAACAATCTGGTTTCTGATTTTTAAAATATTTAAGTTACTTAATATCATTAAAGAAATATATATTTGTGCTGATTGCCACCAATACAGATATATAAAATTCTGATTATAGCTGTGATAAATTATGATTAATTTACACTTAGTTTCTTCTGGGTTTATCAAATTATAAATAATCTCAGAACCATATATGTTAAATTTGGATAATGAAAGAAATAGGTACCAAGGATTTTGAGGTCGATCTAATGCTTTTCTGGCTCTGAATAAAACAGGCTGACTGGGCTGTGGAGAGGTGCCTTCTGAAATGACAAAATATAGACATACATAATCTCTGTACTGTCTGTTTCACTTGCAAGTTAATCCAGTTCAAAATGAACCAGGACAACATAAGGCTCCTTCCAACCACTTGCAGTGACAAAGAGAGACAAGATGGAAGATATAGAGGACACTTACAGAACGTAAAACAAAAACATCAAAAACAGATCCGCTTCATGTTGCTCTATAGCGCTAAGCAATAAAATATTGTTCCTTACTTATGAGAAACACCATCTCGTGATCATGAAAGGTCTCTGGATTGAACTCAGCGTTATCACACAATCCTCTGAGTCGATGTATGAGAACCTCCAGTGCGGAGTCTAGCACACTGCCCTGTAATAGATACTCCTGATGAGGTCCGATAGATTTCAGATTCCCGCCCATCTGTACACTCCCTTCCATGGTGCTTCTGTGGGAAGGTTGATAGTACTAAACCAGTGATCTCAATTGGATGGAGGAAACACTGACAGCTAATTTACATTCCGAAAATCATCAGCTGAAATAAGAAGAAGATAAGCAAATTGTATTCGAAATGAAATTTGATACACTATGGTAACAAAATCGATGCATGTTTCATTCAGTTCTATTTTGAATTGAGTTGCTTCTCAACTCAAGTTTATATCATTATTATGGTTATCTAAAATTATGTTTATAATTAAATACTTATTTCTACAAATATCTTCATATTAAAATGAATTAAAAAGTTTTATGTAAAATACTTGTTATTGTTTCTAATGTTTGTAGTAAGTTACAAATATGATTTTTTTTTTGTAAACATTCTAAGAATAAGATTGAGACAATAAAATGGAAATCTGTACACATTAAACATCAATGTAGGTCTTGAAATATAAGCTTACTGTATATATGCACATATGTTTTGAAAGTTTTGAATCTCAAGAACCAGGGTGTATAGAATATGAAATCATTCTAAAATAGAGGAAAATCATCTCCTGTTTAGTCCGAGAGTGACAACACCCTTTCTAATGTATTGAAACTGAGAATAATGCTGTGTCTAGCTATACAGTCAAGGAAGTACTACTTGTTGTTATGGTAAGAATAAGAAATTTACAGAGTGATTAATGATATGGTAAGATAAAGTACAATCAAGCTTGTTATTTATGTACTACTACAAATGGCTTTCTCATGGCATCAATACTACTGTAATGTGCCAATCTATCCTAACATGTCTTGAAAACATACCAGATTGGCTGTTGTATATGAGCTAAAGAAACAACTTATATATAAATAGCCTCAATATGGTGGAAAACCAAGGGAAAACCTCATAAAAACTTAATTATTTAGGTTACCGTACAATTATTTTTCTCATGATTCCAAAGAGATTTTGTGTATTGGTTAACCAATGAAAATCCTCCTTGAGTCTTACTAAGCTTTTGATCACAAGCAAACTCTGACATATTTCTCCAATTAATCTATCAATATAATAAAAAGTGCACCACCTAACCTTGATTTAAAGCAGCTCATTTTCTTCATTAAACAAAAACTTGTGGGTTAGATTGAGAAAACAACAACAACCTGGCGTCCATATTTACATTACAATAAAAAATAAATACACTATTCCCTCAGTTTTGTTCGATTTAAAATGTCTTGTCGAAACTTGTCAGGTTATCCCCATCACAGGAAAGGGGTTATTTGTGTCAAAAAACACATAGCCCATAAATGCACATGAAATACTTGACAAATTATTTAATCTGAATGGATTGTTTGTTTGTTTGTTTGATTGGTTAACGTCGTACTCAAGGGTATTTCACTTATATGACGACGGACAGAAATACAGAACATCACAAACAAATCTGCTTCC
>JARFOD010089450.1:0-16693 GCA_031763545.1 Mopalia muscosa | reverse complement strand
CCCCCCCCCCCCCCCCCCCTCCAGGCTATCGGATGGCTCGGTTGCTTTTTTTGAATGGGAAACTTATCATTACAGCCATTGTTATGCCTGTCATAGACATTTGTAAGCCAGAATCTAGCTTTGCAACGCAAACTGCAACTTTGGAAAACACCCGCGCAATCACCATCTTACCAGGAAGTCACGAGACAGAGTTCTACTTTTAGCTGCTGTTGGAAACCATAGAATTTCTGAGACGATGTTAATGAAATACGACTGCGACGGTGCAAGTTCGAAATAAAGCCATGAAGGTTACAGCTATTGACAATGGCCTGCTCCTGTAATATCTTCACTGGAAAGCTCTCCAACCAACGGTTCCAAATCTATAGACGCCACCAATAAACTTAACAATTACGGTTAATGTCACAACTGTGTTTTTCATGAGAACATAGCTTTACCTTGCCGCTTTCAGTCCCATCCCGATGATCTACGATTTGGGGGCAACTTACACAAAAATGAAAAGACTTACCGTTGTCCACGAGTATTCATACCCGTCCACGTTGAAAACGGGTAGTACATACCAGTCAAATGAATCAACCAAACGTGTTATGCTGGCATCCGTGCCGTATTTCTCTATCAACTACAATAAATGGTCATGGTTAATGTAAACAATATTTGATTTTAAAAAAGGCCAAAATCGTTTACATTCATAAGCCGTTCTTCGCAACCCACAGATTAAATAAGGTCGTTTCATCTGTCATCGCTATCTGTTTATAGTGTAGGCTCAATTGTTATACGGTAGCCATTAGCACTTAAATATATAAAAAAAAAATAAGTTGTAATAATTGTCTGAAACAAAGTCAAAAAGCGGCAAATCCGAGTACACAGGGGTGTTAAGGATACATCGTGGGCCCAAGGACAGAAGTGTTTATGTCGTAAATCAGGATTTGGTTAACAATTGGATTGCCTTAAACTCAAATCTCTAAAAGTAAGCTACATACCTATTAACAAATTTGTTGTGCTGAACCAGCACAAATATTATTATTAAAAAAATGAAGGCATATACGGGGTAATTGGGGTTGCAAATGTTAACATTTGCATCATGACCATCAAAGCAAGGTCAATTTGAGCCTTCAAAAAAAGAACGGCCCATTTGTATTTTTCCATGTATAATTGTCGGAAGCTGCTAAAAAGCAAAAGATTCTGAAAAATATATATAATGATTAAAACATCAAGGATCACATTCACCTTCGTGTGGTGTTGCATGCAGTGCGGAGTATTTTGAATTATTGCACCAGTCGGTTCACGCAAACGATGAGCAGCATTGACAAGACCGCGAATTTATCTTTCCAATAAGATTTTGAGCCTATACGAAGCCGGATAGAAGTGACTAAATACTGTTAGTAGCTGTATGGCAAGGGCCAGATTAATCCTATGGCTTACGGTCCTTCAGATCTCTGCCAAACTAAAATGACTTTCTTCGAGTCATTTAAAAGTTGGAAGTGCTGACATTCTAATAGATGAACAGATAATGTATATAAGAAGAGGAATAGTCCAAGTTAATACTCGACTTTTTCTCCAAAGATATCGCCAAATGGCCGAGAAGGCTGCACTTCGAAGCCCAATAGTCAGTTGCTTATAAAATGTTTTCCCACCATTGAAACAAATGATACATACTGTTGACTCAATGCAAATGACATATTATTTCCAACTTCGTTCATTTGTTAGTAGTTTAATGTTAAGCAGTCGTTATTTAAAAGGATGCGATTTTAATATCATTCTCAACCCAAATAATATCGAATACTTCAACATATAGACATAAACGGGTAAATTTATGAACTTATTAACAAACTGCACAGGTAGATCTATGCGTTAGATTACCTTCCCAAGGTAAGTCTAAAACTGCTTAAGTTTTAGAGGAACTAAACAGTTAGATCTAAAACTGTGCTAAAGTTTCAGAGGAACTAAACAGGTAGATCTGGAACTGAGCTTAAGGTTTTGAGGAACTAAACAGGCTGATCTAGAACTGTGCTTAAGTTTCAGAGGAACTAAACAGGTAGATCTCGAACTGTGCTTAAGATTTAGAGGAATTAACAAGTAGATCTAGAAATGTGCTTAAGTTTCAGAGGAACTAAACAAGTAGATCTAGAACTGTGCTTAAGTTTCAGAGAAACTAAACAGGTAGATCTAGAACTGTGCTTAATTTTCAGAGGAACTAAACAGGTAGATCTATAACTGTGCTTAGGCTTCAGAGAAACTCCACACGTAGATCTATAGTGGTGCTTAACTCCCGAAGATCTACACAGGAAGATCTATATGTGCTTAACTTTCAGAGGACCTTCATTCACTGATACTATAATTGTGCTTAACAAACAGTTAATTTGTTCAAGCAGAAAATACAATTTTCGTGTAAATATTAGATCAATATTGTCATAGACTAGGTATAAACGTACATAAATAAAGTGGGTGTTATAAGAATAAGGTATGTCTCACCTGTGAGGTGATATATAATACAGTAGCCGGGGATATCCACTCCCGACCATGCATTCCACCATTATAGAAAAATCCTGGTTTAGACATTTCTGATTTCTTTCCGATGATCTGTTAAATCAATCAACAGTAAAAGTTACGAAGTAATCCAAATTCAGTTATTTCGGCGTTGTTTGTGTGTTGACCAATAAAAAAAATCACCAAACTAAATACGAAAAAATGAAATATTTTTATATCGATATTAAAATGATATTAGTCCAGTCAAAAGATTGATTGATTGATTGATTGAAAGGTGTTTTACGCTATGCTTAAGGGTATTTCACTTATATGACGGCGATGTATTCCAACAATAATTGACACTGGCTTAACCAAGATGTGAAGCGTTTTCGTTATGTTAGAAAGGGTATTTCCCTCCATTGCTAAGTACATACAGCATTGTTACTCTTCAAACAAACTGCCCCAGTCAAAAGAAGTAACAAGTTAAAAATGACTCACCCAATAGGTTTGTTTCCTAGTCAAATATAATTTACAAAGAATGTTTGGCGATTGGTGATGAAGCAAAATGTAAAAAACGATCCCTGAACCAGTGTTAAAGGGTAACTTCACTGAAATACTATATATATTTAAAAAAAACAATGCGAGTGACTGATATTTTCCCCCACATGAAAAATATGTTTTATCACAGATTTTATGTTAGGTGAAAGATTAAAATAACCAAATAATTATAACGGGAACTTAATATTTAATTTGAGTAAGTCCTAGATGCCTTTAAATAATTTCTATGGATTTTAACGATCGCTCAGGGAATCAATTTCACGGCGGTTAATTAGACCAAATTGAACCATGTGCCTTAAAACCTATACAAGTCGAACTTATGATTGTAGGTAAACAAACGAAAAAGGTGGGTGGTTAGGGTTTTCACCAAAAACGCCAATACAATGTCGCCATATTAGTGAAATACCATTGAGTACAACTATTAACACCAGTCAAACAAACAAAAAAGACAAAAGTTTCTTAACTATGGAAATATCAAAATATTTTGTTAAAAGATTACATTTGGGGAACAGTATCTGTCAGGTGTGTTAGCAGATATTTAAGACGATTTAGTATAATCATTATTGCCAGTTTGTTTGAGCTAAAAAATATTTTAATTCATATTAAACATGTAGATAAACAATAACGTTTGAGAAATTGATAAACTGACGGATATGTTAATTAAATAATAATGAAATGGTAAATATATTTATTTCAGTGGTCGCAGTTTGATTGATTGATTGATTGGTTGGTTTCGTTTTACACCGTGCTTAAGGGTATTTCACTTATATGGCGGCAGTGTATTCCAACAATAATTGACATTAGCACAACAAAGATGTGAAGCGTTTTCATACCGTTGCAAAGTTAGTTTTCCTCCGGTGCTAAGTAAAGACAGTATTGCTTCTCTTTAAACAAACTGACCTTGATATATACTGTATTATTACCAAATAATCATTGGAAACCTATGATATTCGTCAGCATCAACACGACATATACTTCTTTGGACATATTTACAAATAATTGCCAATTTAAACAGTCAAAACAAAAAGTACACTTTTCTGAGTTCTCAGACCATGTACAATAGCGAATGCAAAATTATGTCACCAGTTTGCATTCGCCATTGTTCCTGATGATGCGAACAGAAGTTCTTCGAAAGATTGTGTATTGTTTATAAATATAAGTACCAAGTATTATATGTCATATTTTTTATTGTCCGATTAGACAAACCCTTCCATAAAAGCAACTAACAAAATAATAAAAATTGTATAACAGTAAAATACCTTCATGGCTTGAATAGTTCGGCCTTCATACGACTTTGATATGTTAAACAGTGTAACAAGGTTAGGGTGCTTAGATGCCATCTCTTCCATCCATCCGTTAATCTGAGGGGGATTGAACAAAATGAAAAGTCAAACACATAAATGTAAACTGAACAGTAAAAAGCAGTTTTTGGATGTTCAAGATGTCAATTGCACATTTTACGCGATGGGATATTCTGTATCATCCAAAATTTATGTTTGTTTATTATGATTTTGTGATTGTGGTAATATATCGTTTGTCATTTTTGAATCAACACGTCCACAATTACAAGATGGTTCTGTACCATATCTATCTCTATTGGAGTTAAGAACATTTAACTTTATGTCCAATGAGTAAAACGGCCATTCCCTATCATCCAAAAAATGATTTTTGTTTAGAGTGATTATATGGTTGGCGGACTAGATCTATTGTCGCTTTTTGATCAGCAAGTCCATAATTTACCATCTGATGCATTGAGGCCAAGGATTTCCAGTGGAATAATTAAAAAAGAATCACTTGTCGTCGATGGCAACAAAAAATGCCAAGATACAAAAGAAGCATTGGAAAGTAGTCACAAGACGATACAATATCAAAGCTTTGTTTTGCTCCAAAGCTTAAAGTTGTGTCATTTGTTAATTTGATTGGGGTTTTGCGCCGTACTTAAGGTTATTGTACTCGCAGTACGGCGTACCAGCACAATGGGAGGAAGCCACTGGCAACCAACGACGACAAGACAGGACAGATACAGGACAATTACATTGCAAGACAAAGACATCAAAAGCAGTTCATTTTTGTTTTACCTTATCTCTGGGAGCACCAGGGCAACAGGAAGCTGCCTCTCAGCCACCGGCCCAAAGCTTAGAGAGACCTAGGATACAATAAGCTACCACGTCTCATCAATTCAATATATACAGTTGAATGAACCGCGAATCTTTAAATAGACTAATGCGTTATTGGATAGAGTTTGTCATCAGCAATATTAACTATCATTTCTTTATATATATGGCAACGACATTTGTCTGTACCTCATTTAATGTATGATATTTGGAGTAGTCAAAGTCTCCAGCATTGGTTCTGGACAGATCCAAATTTAAAACACTCTTCATTCCTTCTTCTATTTGACGTTGGATATCCCCGATGGTCACTTCCGGTACAAGACCACCTAGGGCTAATTTAATCCTCAGTTCGCTAAGCATAATGGGTGGAACTTGGACATATACTGGCTCGGCCACCCATGTCGGTCGACGCCAAAAATCCAACTGAAAGTAAAATCAGCATAATATATTTATCGTCACAGTAAAGCTAAACTTCAAATTCCTATTTTCCCTTAAAACACTTGTAGACAACAATAGCCTAATTATAATGATTACGTATGTACCTCCAAATCGATTTAAAATTTGCATTATGTCAAAGACCTTATATTCCTTCTTTTAAGTGCCACTACACTTTATGTTTCTATTTAATTAGATAATCAAAGAATCAGAATATAAAAGGTTGTTTGTCAATGTTTACAAGTGAATATCGAAAAACTCTCATATCTCTTTGTATTTCCATCTCAAGTCGCGCCTTTATTAACTTAGAATACCAGAGTTATTTATTCCAGATATTATTATTCACACAGAGACAAGCACAATTTTCACCAACTACACGTGGGCTGAAGGTTAAACACATTATTTTCAAATAATTGAAGAACACCATAACAGAGCAGAAATAAAGCTACTTGTAAAAGCATCATGGAAGACCTCACATACCATTGTTTTTTAATAGCTATATGACAATTCTTGATCTAGTATTGATAGTATATGTTTTGTTTTTTCATATCTAATTTTACATATACTAATTTTACCAAACACAATCAGACTATTGGTGTATAGCTAGTTGCTAACAAATATCTATGTGTAAAAATATCCAAACAAACGCATGTTGTTCCAAATGATAAGTATTAAAATACATCATAAGTTTTCTACATTCAAAAAAGAAATGTTCCACGAAATCAAATCCATTTTCAACTATAGCTAAATCAAAACACACAGGACCGCCGTGGAGTAGTGGTTAGTGTGAGCACCCACTATTCCCACATGTACTTCGATGTTCTGTTCACAGGATGGAGTCTGTCTGTGGGCCATCAGGTATATGAGGGAGTCACACGATGTAGCTCCGGTGGTGGATTTCACGATGGTTCATCCCATTTTCCTCTGTAATAAGGCAAGGAACAGTGTGAAATGGACCATCCGTCGTTTACACCCGTTCACAATTACACATCATCCTACCTCGGAATCTTCCAGTGACAGTCTCACAAGAATGTCCAAATGTTTTTCTGTTAGCGGGGTTATTTTCCATACTTCATGCCTACAAATGAACAAAAGGGTAATAAAGAATCACGAGAGCTTGATTGATTGCAAGTTTACATTTGAATGAAAATATCTCACATATGATTTTACACGATACAAGAGATTATTTCACTATGACTTTACATTGTACATGAGATTATTTCACCCATGACTTCACGTTATACTTGAGATTATTGACACGTGAGTTTACATTATACTTTAGATTATTAACCCGAAGGTGTACATTATACTTGAGATTATTTCCACCATAAGTCTACATTATACATGTACTTGAAATTATTAACCCCTAGTTTTACATTATGCTTGAGATTATTTTCCCCATAAGTTTACATTATACTTGAGATTATTACCCCCATAAGTTTACATTATACTTGAGATTATTTCACCCATAAGTCTACATTATACTTGAGATTATTTCACCCATAAGTTTACATTATATTTGAGATTATTTTCCCCATAAGTTTACAATATACTTGAGATTATTTCCCCCATAAGTTTACATTCTACTTGAGATTATCTCACCGTAAGTTTACATTAAACTTGAGATTATTTCCCCCATAAGTTTACATTAAACTTGAGATTATTACACACATAAGTTTACAGTATACTTGAGATTATTTCACCCATAAGTTTACATTATACATGAGATTATTTCACCCATAAGTTTATATTATACTTGAGATTATTAACCCGAAGGTGTACATTATACTTGGGATTATTTCCCCCATAAGTTTACGTTATACTTGAGATTATTAACCCGTAGATTTACATTATACTTGAAATTATTAACCCCGAAGGTGTACATTATACTTGGGATTATTTCCCCCATAAGTTTACATTATACTTGAGATTATTAACCTGTAAGTTTACATTATACAGGATATTATATAACTGATAAGATTACTTTATACTTGAGATTGTTTCGCCCATAATTTTGTTTTATACTTGAGATTATTTCGCCCTTTAGTCTACATTATACTTGAGATTATTTCACCCATAAGTTTAAATTACACTTGAGATTATTTCACCCATAAGTTTAAATTACACTTGAGATTATTTCCCCCTTTAATTTACATTATACTTGAGATTATTTCACCCATAAGTTTACATTACACATGAGATTATTTCCCCCTTTAATTTACATTATACTTGAGATTATTTTACCCATAAGTTTACATTATACATGAGATAATTTCACCCATAAGTTTATATTACACTTGAGATTATTTCCCCCTTTAATTTACATTATACTTGAAATTATTTCACCCATAAGTTTACATTACACTTGAGATTATTTCCCCCTTTAATTTACACTATACTTGAGATTATTTTACCCATAAGTTTACATTACACTTGAGATTATTTCACCCATGACTTTACATTATACTTGAGATTATTGACCCCATTAGTTATATTATACTTGAGGTAGGGCGTGGCGGCCGTATGGGTGGGGGAATCCACCATCATTAAAGTGAAAGGTAGAATGACAAAGGACATTCACGAGACAATACACAAACGGGTCAGGCTTGGGAAAAACGGCCTATCCGTCATGTAAGATATACGTATTTTTTTAGTTCTGAGTTAGGGTTAATACTAAACGTAACTCAAAACTTAACCCTAAAACTAACCCTTATACTAACTCTAAACGACGGAACGAAACCTAACCCTAAACTAAACATGACTCTAAACCTGACACCGAAATTCACGTCATGTTTTACATGCCCATGACGGACTGACCGAAAAAAACAGGCGATGATGCCGTTTGAGCTTCTCTCGCTCACTATGCTCTACCATATACCGGAGATGTTCACGGCAATTCTACAATAGAGAGAAAACTGACACAGAAACTAGCCACATATTGTCCCGCTACCAATAGATTGTTACGTGACCTCGTGTAAACTGTTTGATTTAATGCCCAATGCCTTTGTTGTGGACATAAGTGTGTTGCTATCAGATCTTATTTGTTATATACCTGCAACGATATTTGTAATCAATGTACTTGGCATTTCGTAAGTATAACTAGTTGATTATTGAACTATCGTCTGGAGTTAAAACTACAAAGAATCTTAAGAAGTCCCCCACTTGAGAGTTAATTGACTATAGTCTGTAAGATACGTATTCCCATCTACTTTAGAGTAAGTCAACGGTTCACTATATACACTATCCGATTTTTAACCAATTCTCTGTTGCTCGCTACACACATTTTATGGAAGTCTGTAGAGCTACCCAAGGTGGCCATAACACAAACGAGAGATATAAATATGTTCTAATTCGCAAATGAAATTTCAACTTAATCCCAAACATATATAATCTGTACATTCTTATCTTAATCCTTTCACCTTTCGTAACCGAATTCTAGTCCTGCAGTGTCTGGACACAGGCTTTGGGCTTTCGGCCAAAATCGAAATAATTCTGACCAAAGAGGGACTCGCGACGTCTTACTTCATCGCGACAGTCTTACTTGGATCTTTGTTAAAACATACTTCGGCCAGCATTGGCCCATTATGCAATTGTAATTGCTATCCAGCCGACCCCCACCCACCCGGAAAGCTTCATCACACAGTCCGCCAATTAAAGCTTCGCTGCACCGTCTGCCACAGAAAGCTTCATCGCACCATCCGCTAAAGAAAGCTTCATCGCACTGTCCGCTAAGGAATCCTTCATTACATTATCCACCGCAGAAAGCTTCATCACATCATCCACCACAGAAAGCTTCATCACATTATCCACCACAGAAAGCTTCATGACAATGTCCGCCATAGAAATCTTCATCACATGTCTGCCACAAGAATTGTCCTCCGAGGGGTCAACAACACAAAGTTCCCTCCAACAGTCCATCACTGAATTAATCCCGCCATAGAAAACTTTCCTCGTTAACAAATTCTTAACTATGTTGGATATCTGGTCATAATCATAGACCTACTGTCTTTTGTGCTAAAGTTATTCCACTGATTAACATCATTTACATCTTCATGTATATAGACAATATCAATCTTTTCTAGAGTTAATAATACAACTCTAGAAACCAATTTTGCCATTTCATGAGATATGCTTGAGTGTATTGGTTTTTATTTTTTTTAATGTTTTCTTAATAAGCAGAACAAAGAACAGAGAAACTGACAAACAAGATTATATCCCTGCTAAAGAAGGCAAAGGTTGCTTCTTCATCTGGACAAGCGTTTTTTTGCGATTACGCTTGGATGCAGGGTGGTCAAATCCATTACAAAATACATATCTGATCATGGTATCTTTGTTTGATTGAATGAATGGGGTTTAACGCTAACAGGCACTGCATGTCAATGTTCTATAACTAAAACGATTCCAATACGAAAATGGAAATCCTCAAGGGCCATAAACAATGCGATTGGCGTCTGAACGTATCTATCGAGCACTTACTATCCCTTTCTAGTTCTTCAGGACATATATAATTATCAATTTCATATTTGCAAAAAACGTCATTTTGCTTCCCTCCACCAGGAATTGAACTCCTGGTTGATATGGAGAGTTCTATAATCGACTGAGCTACAAAGTTTACGGCAGAATGATTCCTAATATCCATTCTGTTTATATTGTAACACGTATTCCCAGAAGTGTAGCGAATCATTACTCCATGTCCATACCGTTGAGGTAGTTGGTCAACTAATAATATGATCATACATGTAGGCTGGGAGATTTATCATTTCTCAATTCTGTTTGAACTTAATTTAAATACTGACGGCATCATTGTGAAATTGTTGGAGCTCGAGCGGAACGTCGGAATTATTTGTATAAGAAACAATGAAGAGAAACGCTCCTTGTACACCGGAAAAGAAATGATTATGTTCAGAAAGAAAGGTTTGGTATACATTTGATAGATTTTTCAAAATACATGTTGAAATTAAATGCATCTGCTACATTTGTCTTGTTCAAAATTGCATAACACATTCCAAATGTTCCACCTTTGTGGAGTTCAGTCGCAAAGGAAAAGAAAGATTGCGCAGCGGTAAACTTTCGACAAGACTTAATTATACAATAAATAGACACGTGAAAGTACCATATTAAAATGAGCAGATTTTCACCCATACAAATGATGGAATTAATTAGCATGCATCGTGTCTGGTTATTCCAGCTTTGTTAACCGATGGAACATGTGGCAGCCTAAAGAGGATTCGTGAACAAACATATCATTGCTCCAAATAACTAGCATGTTCCTCGCCCCTCTGGGTCAGCATTCAACATGCATCCTCCCCCCCATGTAACCCACTCACGCCTTCTTCCAATTGATTGTTACGGGACATTGATTGGATATAAGAAAATGTCACTCACCCGTCATATCTCACTCGTTTTCCATCTGTAGACAGGTACAGGCATCCAATCAGAAGACAGCTTGTGACAAACGCGATTAACGCCATTGGTTCTGTTTCAGTTGTAGACGATTGCGGAGTGTATCAGTAGAAAACCACTTGATGGAGTGGGTGATGTAGGCAGGTGGTTTGTACTGTAAGCTAATCAAATACGTTGGTGTGATTGCATTAACTACCTTATTGGACCTTTATAAACAAAATCTTAAAATTCAGGCCTTTTCTGAACTGTTTGTATAGAAACTGTGTTTTCTGGATACAAGTTGACTTTCTTGCAGGTCTTATGAAAACAGAGCTTCAATTGTCCAAATGCAAGTGTGTTCTTTATAAAATGAAGAGTAAAATCTTCCAGTTGCGCGTTATTGATGTCCTCCTTGGTAGTCAATTTCCATAAGAAGTCAAAACTATATCTGTTTATAAGAATGCGAATGGATAATTCAATGCCTCCAGACTTTTAGACCAGCGCAGTCTCTTCTTGGATTTAAGTATGCTTCAATGTACTAAGTGCAGCTACCCCTCCTATTTCCTCATAATCTACTCGGATTTCTTGGGAAGTACTGAGGTGTAACAGACAGCAGGTACAGATCAAACTCCATGATAATTTCTCACCCCTGCCTATTTATAGAGAAGAAGAGAGTGCCTGAGGGTTGCCCTCGGTGACGCGCGTCAAGATGCATCACCCTGAACACTGACAGAATTTTTACAGCAGCGCATGATGAATCACTACTGTGACAGTTTTATTAAGGACAAACTTTTTAAAAGTAACGCAATAAATATTTAAAAACAACAAAAAAAAATTAAAAATGCAAGACGGAATTACAATTGCGTATTGTCTTTGCTGAAGATGTGATGTATACGTAGACCTTATAGTTCAGCATTTGTCGATTTCTCTAGCTGCTTCGATCATTCGAATGCGCTGCTAAGTCAGTCAAAAAAGTCCGAGGGCATGGATGCGTTTACGTGGATGTCTACCTGTCATCGAGGCCTACTGACATGCTCGGGAATCGATACTGTACTTACTAAAACGTTTATCGTAATAGCCATTGCACCTTTTGCTCAAACGAACACAACCAGGGGTTGGATGCTTAAAGCTCAGTTTAGTTAACAGTCAGTTGTTGCAGGACGTTGTGTAAAAATGAATTTCTATTATGACGTGATGAACATTTCTTTGTGAGGCAACGCCATCTAACTCGCTGTTAGGCTAAATGAGCTTTGAGTAACTGGACCCGGGCCAGATTGTAACCATCAACATCGGCTTTTCCTGCAGCCACTATTGTTTACTACCAATACATCCACCATCAAGTAATGGCCATACATTTAACTTTCCATTAACCCAGCCACCTTTAACAATTTGTCTTCCTGGAACATAATCCGCTCCTTCCCCCAACTGATCCATATCCTTTGTTGCCATAGACGTCAACCATTATACTTGCAGCCATCATATTTTGATATCATTGAAATTCCATGTTCTTCTATTTCTTTCACTATCCTTGCAACCATTTTGCACTTATCGCCAAACGGCCGCCATTATAGCTCAACATCCAAGACATATTTTCCACTTCCTTTGTATCCATCATTTTCCCACGAAGCCATATTCTTCAATTGAAACCAGCTTCCACGATTCTATATACTGTACAGTATATTGGATACAAAATCGCATCTACCACGATTTCTAACTATGCTACATGACGCTTCCTAATCTTCAGAAATAGCCGAACGCTACCATGATTCGGCAATTTATCTTCCAATATATAAAAATTGCATGGCCTTACCCTGACTGAAACCATCTCGCTTTCTTCCTTGAACACTTTTATGTTAGATCGACACATAAAACGCCATTCGACGTCCATTTTTATGTCAAGATAAATCATTTCTCAGCAGTACCACACTCGCTTAGAAATATCTTCCGCGGCAATTAGGTCATACGGATACAACGCTATTTAGTATTCAGAGGCAGGGCTTATTTCTAAAGTTTTGGTATTAGCTGCACCTTGTATCTCTATATACTGTATAGTCTATATACGATACGTATTCGCATCTACCACGATTCGTGCAATCCTTCAACTTACAATACCTGTACTTCCATCATTATACACCCTTGCTGTCTTCCCCCCTCCCCAATACATGTCTCTGAAGAATTATTATTTAGTTACGCGGACAAGACTAAGACATTTGCATGTGTTTTCAGGTTGAAATGCCACCAGGTACATTAAACAATATTTTATTAATTATACCGTTAATCTACATCCGCCCTTTTTAACATTGCTAAAGCACGTTGTTGTTTGTGAAGAATTAATCCAAGAGTCGCACATAAAAATCAAAAGTAAACATTCTTAATTATAAAACAAACTATAGCCCGAATCTAAATTGTAATTACATGTAAAGTATCATTCCATTTAATGAAAGATTTTTTAACTTTTTTCAGCTAGAGGGTCTCAAAATATATCTCCAAGTTTAATTGTCAGGTTGATTTTTAAACAAAAAAATACAATAACAAGACATCCGTGTTTCCTTCAGAAAGAATACAGTTCTATATTACAATCTGACAAAGTTCTGTTTAATTGAACATCTTTGAAAAAAGGGGGCTACCGTAACCCACTAGCAAGTAACAGTATTTATTATTTATTTTGATGTTTCTCGGCCGATAAACAACACTTTTTGATATTAACTTCGAACTGTTCAGCGTCAGCTTCGTTTCTATTGTGACGTTACGTATGAACGTGAGTCATTTCAACAACGCAACACAAAGGCTACGTCGCTTAAAATACTACACAGCGCAGTTTAAATACATGAACCATAACATTGTTCTCGTGAATGGTTGAAAGGATAACACACTCGACGTTTCGCTTCTCGTGAGCGCTATTTCTTTCAACATTCACTAAAGCAATATTTGTTTGTATTTCAAATTTACTGTGTAATATCCTCTATATACACTCCGCCAGACAAGCCAAATAGCAACAGGATACACACTTGCTTGTCAGTTCAAACCTGGTATGACGCACCAACCATTCACAACTGGTGTGACATACCAGCCAGTCACCTTTTACACACACCTGGTCTGAGACACCCACCAGTCACCTTATACACACCTGGTCTGTCATTCCAACCAGTTTCCCTATGTACACCTCATCTAACACATCAACTAGTCTCCCTATGTCCACCTGGTCTGGCACACCAACCAGTCACCCTATGTACACCTGGTCTGATACACCAACCAGTCTATGTACACCTCATCTAACACATCAACCAGTATCCCTATGTACACCTGGTCTGAAACACGAACCAGTATCCCTATGTACACCTGGTCTGATACATCACTAAGTCATGCTATACACACCTGGTCTGACACACCAAGCGGTCACCCCATACACACCTGGTCTGTCATTCCATCCAGTCTCCCTATACACACCTCATCTAACACATCAACTAGTCTCCCTACCTCCACCTGGTTTGACACACCAACCAGTCACCCTATGTACACCTGGTCTGACACACCAAGAAATTTCCCTATGTACACCTGGTCGGACACACCATCCAGTCTTCCTATGTACACCAGGTCTGACGCTCAATCAGTCTCTCTATGTCCAACTGGTCTGACACAACAACCAGTCCCCCTATATACACCTGTCTTCTATGTCCACCTGGTTTGACACACCAACCAGTCACCCTATGTACACCTGTTCTGATACACCAAACAGTCTCCCTATGTACACCTGGTCTAACACATCAACCAGTCTCCTAATATCAACCTGGTCTGACTGACACACCAACCAGTCTTCCTATACACACCTGGTCTGACACATCAATCAGTCTCCTTATGTACACCTGATCTGACATTCCAACCAGTCTCCCTATGTACGCCTGGTCTGACACATCAATCAGTCTCCTTATGTACACCTGGTCTGACACATCAATCCCTCTCCCTATGTACACCTGGTCTGACACATCAATCAGTTTCCCTATGTACACCTGGTCTGACACATCAATCACTCTGCCTATGTACACATGGGCTGACACACCATCCAGCCACCCTATACACACCTAGTCTGACATTCCAATCAGTATTTCTATGTACACCTGGTTTGACACATCAACCAGTCACCCTATGTTCACCTGGTCTGACATCCCAACCAGTCTCCCTATGAAAACCTGGTCTGACACACCAACCAGTCTCCCTATACACACCTGGTCTGACACATCAGCCGTCACCCTATGTACACCTTGTCTGACACACCAACCAGTCACCCTATGTACACCTGGTCTGACATTTCAACCAGTCTATGTACACCTGGTCTGACACACCAACCAGTCACCCTATGTACACCAGGTCTGACACACCAACCAGTCACCCTATGTACACCTGGTCTGACACACCAACCAGTCTCCCTATACACACCTGGTCTGACACACCAACCAGTCACCCTATGTACACCTGGTTTGACACACCAACCAGTCTCCCTATACACACCTCGTCTGACACACCAACCAGTCTTCCTATATATAACTGGTCTGACACACCAATTTTAACCAGTCTCCCTTTGAACTCCTGGCCTGACACACCAATTAGTCTATGTACACCAGATCAGCTTCACATGACCCATTAGGTCTGAGAGCACCAGGAAAAAAGGAAACACCCTCCATGTGGAATCAGGAAAACTATATTACCAAGCTTGGTGATACCAGAAATTTGAGTGAATGGTTGTTAACATCTTACTCAAGAACCTTTCACTGACATGTATATAATGACAGATTGAACACCCTCTCAATCTGCCTTATTAAAATATAGTGGCAAACCAGAAGGAAACCTTGTAAAACACAAAAACCTCCTCAATTACTATAGCCATATCATGTAACTCTATCATATAGTCAAAGAGTACAAAAGGAGCGCAGTCAGCATGCTCCTGACTGCATTCAGACAAAGTCCAATCTCTGCGAGAACCCAACTGTGTCACTGATCATACCGGCTTTTAAATCTGGTTTTTATGTGGCATCAATTTTAGAATAAACAAGCATAACCAATGGCTTTAATACAACTACAAACACAAAGACATGATCTGTATTGATGATTAGAACTAGAATAACATTTGTATGAAAGTTGAAACCCCTAGGAGCCTGTACAAGAGCAAAGCCTAAAATGTTGTGTTTCAAACGAAATTAATACAGATGTATTACATTGGCTTTCAGCTGCATGTAGTAGTTTAACTCACAAACTCAAGAAAACTTCAGCTGAAGCAGTCTCAGATCATTAATATGAGAGTAGTTGTTCACTGGTATCAACGCAAGCAAAGTTACAGTCATCGACAATATATGACAATCTCAAGTCTTTCGGCTTTAACGAAAATGTTTTATCTGATTTTAATCAGAATGGCAACTCATCGTATTTGTTTCACAAATTTTTATCAAGAAATCTTGTAAGTTGACATTGTTTATTTTCGAAAGCTGTTCAGATGGATCCATTGGTTTGTTTGATTGGGTTTTAACGTCGTACTCAAGGGTATTCACTTATTGACGACGTGCCAGCCCAATGGGTAGAGGTGACCACCCTTGACAAAAAACAAATACAGGATGACAACAACAGGACGCAACACAGACACCACAAACAGATCGGCTTCCTGTCCCCCTTTAGCTTTGTTTGTTTGTTTGTTTGTTTGATTGGTGTTTAACGTCGTACTCAAGGGTATTTCACTTATATGACGACGGACA
>JARFOD010089439.1:0-18070 GCA_031763545.1 Mopalia muscosa | reverse complement strand
GAAAAGCCGTATATACGACCGCATCTTAATGTTTATGAAAAGTCATATTGTAAAATACGTGGAGTCCATATACGCTTAAGAAAGCTTTCTCTACTGTCTGCTAATTTGATGCTATCAGTATTATTGATGACCGTATTTGTGGATTTGATTACGGCTGTGTTGGTCGGTGTATTCGTGGCGAACCTGATCACTGTTGACCGTTTAACCAATATTCAGCTGGATAGCGTCCGTTTAACTGATGGTAAAAAAGATGCTGACTCAAGTTCTCCAATGGATCAATTGCTCAAGCGTTATCAGGGGGCTGCATTACTTTTGTGTTTGGAAGGTCCATTAAGTTTTGGGGTTGGGCGAGGGCTGCGTAAACGTTTGACAGGGTTTGCTTCTCACCAAATAATGATTATTGACCTAACGCGGGCTCATTTGGTGGGTGTTTCAACAGCGTTGATTTTGGATGAACTAATTCGTGAAGAGTTAAACCAAGATAGGAAAGTCATGTTGGTTGGGATGTCTGAAAAGGCTAATGCCAATTTATCTCGAATGGGATCGATTGAAGCTGTAGGCAGTGACTGGATTATTCCAAATATAGAGGATGCAATGAAAAGAGTAGGCATACTGCTCAATAATTCTCTTGAAAAAGCAGGAAAAAATAAATGACAAATAAAGCTTACGATGATAAATGACACCTTTGCAATCTTTTGCGGAAACTGGGTTCTTTAAATTTAGATGAAAGGTTGATGAGACCCGTTAAGCTTGAGTTAAATGAGTGAAGGATAGTCCTCATATTATGCTTATTTTTGCGCTGATAAATGAGAAATATCTTAGAAATAATAATGACCCATTGTAGGTTCTATTAATCTTCATTTTGATACTAGCAAGAGCATTACTTTATTAAGGTAACGCTCTGGTTATCATAAATGGAGTTTGAAATCTCCAAAATTATTGAGTTAATACGTTCCTTGCTTAGCCTCTCAATCTCCACCCTAAATATGAACTTGGGGGGCGTATTTTGTGTGAATTTGACTCAGTAACTGGCTAAAAGTAACAAAATAACAGCTAGAAGTGGCTAACTTAAGCGATTAAAAAAAATACTATAAGGGAAATAATCAAATAGGATACTCACATGCCGACTAGTATTAACAGTGTACAAGGTCTTGCAAATAATCAACTAGCAGTTGAACCATCAGCTACTCGCTTAGATAGCATGGTGAAGTTAAAGAATTCCTTTGGTGTTGAGAGTATTACTGTTCGGGCTGGCGCCTCAAAAGCGGAAGTATTGTTTGCTAAAGAGGTACTCTCTCATATAGGAAGAGTTGAGGGTTTCAGCCTTAATATAAAAGAAGCATTATCGTTATCAGAAAATGTGAAGCATTCTCATCAGCATCAAGACGTCCATCCGAATAAACTTGGATTTAAATTGCCTAAGTTTTCATTGTTATCAAAAAATATTCGGAGTGTTCAGCATCAAGATGTCCATCCGAATAAATTTGGATTTAAATTGTCTAAGTTTTCATTGTTATCAAAAAATATTCGGAGTAATAATCCAAATCAAAATGCGGATTCAGAAGTTTTATTTCGGGGATTTAAAAAAGCGAAAAAACTTAGTTTGCATGATGCCCAGATACTATTGGTTGCTGCTGCTCGTCATCAGGCTAAAAACGCCGCAGTTTCAGATCATAAGATTCCTATGCCTGATTATCAAGCTCCAGAGCCTCTTTATGCGAGCATTGATGAAATTGACGGATGGTCGCCTAGAGATGAGAGGAAAGGTTCAGAGTCGCACCGTACTGTTTCAGGTCCTGTTACTATATCAGACGATGAGGTCCCGCTTTCTACCGATTCTTATAAGAGTATTGATGATACATCTGAACCTATATATGCAGAGATTGCTGAAATAGAGCATGGTGATCAGGAATTGGCATCAAAAGGTGCAGAGAAGGTTTCAGAGTCAAGCTATGATATTCCAAATTTTATTAAACAAGAATCACATTATGATAATTCACGTCTTATGAAACAGGAGTCACATTACGATGTACCACGTCCTATGAAACAGGAGTCACATTACGATGTACCACGTCCTATGAAACGGGAGTCACATTACGATGTTCCACGTCCTATGAAACAGGCATCACACTATGATACTCCACGCTCTGTTAAGGAATTGATATTACATTATGAGACACCACCTAAAGCTAAAGAGGTTGCAGGACACTACGATGTTCCAAGCTCTATTAAAAATTCGATATTACATTACGATGTTCCAAGGATTCGTTATGGTAAGCCTAACCTAGCAGAATATAGACCAATAATACCAACTATAAGCTCATCCTTTGATGCTCCTCGGTTACCGCCTCGAAACCGTTTTACTAATGTGTCACCACCAGTGTCCAAATGGTCTGCTTATTTATCATCGTCATCAGTTCGTGATACACGGCTTGAGACAAAAGAAGCTATAAAGGATGCTCATACATCGTTAATGTTAGATAATGAGAACGCTTCAACTAAAGAAATAGTAGTTAAGCCTGCTAAATTTCAAAACTTTGTAACAAAATTAATTGGAATATTAAAGCCAAAACATTAATTTATGGCTTAATTGTGGGGTGTTTAATCAAATAAATCTAAGACACATTAATGGGATGAAATCAGTAGATCAGAGGATAAAAGTAAAGGTTCTTTGTATTGGTAATACTTTTCGGTCAAATAATATTCAAGATTTCAGTAGAATATTATCGATACAATCAAACTCAAAAATAGCTATAAATTTGTTGTGGATTAAAACTTGGTATAGGCTCTGTATATCATTGATTTATAATGTCAGGCTTGATCAAGTCGACTATTAAGTCGTAATTACCAGCCTTGGATCTGTCTAAGTAAAACCAAGGTTTTTGAGAAGTAGTGGGGTCACATTCGTATTCATAGGCTGAATTAATACTAACGAATGGACTCACTTAATATGAAAAAAAGCAGCAGCGTAATCCTCAATAGCAAACAGTTAAAAATACTTCGAAAAAAAAAGCCTTAACTCAAGAAGAACTCGCGCAGGCTAGCCTAAGCTTACAGAGTCCTTTGTCTAGCTCTTCAATTAAACGAGCTGAACTCGGAAACCCCGTTTCTTGTCGCACAGCAAGAAACTTTGCTATTTTCTTTAATGTTCCTCTCAATGAAATAATCCTTGGAAATCAAGCTGACAGCATTAACTTAATTGATCCCAAACCTTTGGCCTCCTTGATAGAGTCTCATACTCACTGTAGTACTCGGATTATTTGGTGTTATGCCTTACAGCTTGAGGGCACAAAACACCGCAATATCATTAATAGCTTATGTCTGCAACTACTCTCAGTACTTGCTGAATCTCAAGATCAGAATATATCCAGGGCTTTAATTAACAGCCAACTTTATCCTCACCAGACGCAAACGGATCGTGATTCAGGCCATCAATATCAGCAGCTAAATTTGACATTAGGCGATCCTTAATTGACACCAAACTGATACTGAGAAAAACCAATCAGCATCTAGTCTTTAATGTGTGACTCATTGATGAACACGGGGAAAGCGTTATGGATAACAGCAATATTGATTTTGATTTCATTCATCGTTTAGAAGGCTTCAGCCTTACAGGTTATGTCCCCGATCCTGAGCACAGTAAATCTGGTGTAACTATCGCTTCAGGTTTTGATATTGGTCAGTGTTCAAGGGATGAGATTACCAATAAATTCAAGCCAGACCTTGCGGATCAACTATTACCCTATGCAGATAAAATAAAGCAAGAGGCGCTCGATTGTCTAGCAGCCACTCCTCTGAGCATTAGCCAGCTAGATGCAGAAGAAATCGATCTTCATATTAAGGCTGCAGCAATAAAGACATTGTATCAATTGTGGCAACAGAGCTGCCCAGATCAAGCTTTTGAGTCATTGCCATCCCCCTGCGCTACCGTCATTGCCTCAGTGGCATTTCAGTATGGAAACCTAGCTAAACGCACCCCTAATTTCTGGCGTCAAGTCACCCAAAGACAATGGCAACAAGCCTTAATGAACTTAAGGAACTTTGGTGATAAGTATGCAAGTCGACGTAATCAAGAAGCTGATTTACTTGCTGCTTGGCTTGTAGAGGACCCCTAGTTATAGGGGAACAACTGATATGGCTAGCAGTAGTCAGTTAGTCTGAGTTGATTGATTCTAGTTCGCTATAAAAATACCCCGTTTTTTCATTTATCACAGGGCAGTTGTGTCCTTGTGATGGCAGATTTATGCCATTCATAGATGTTTTTCAATAAAGAATTGAACATCTACTAGGAGAAAATTGTGTCTAAACAAAATTTAACCTTACAGAATCTTGTTGAAGCCATCATGAATTCTATTGCTGATGCTCAAGATCAACTTGAGCGCCAAACTATGGATAATCTCAATGATTGGTTCGATGCAGATGGCAGGCCTAAGACTATTACTTTCAGAGTGCCGTCTTTGCATCCTAATCATATAGAGCAAAGACAAGCTGGGGGAGAGTCTGTTGAGCGAGAGATTGAAATTCCTTTGCTGACATTAATGCAAATGAACCCAATAAAAATCAAAAAACTCATTACTAAATTCGACATAACCTTAGGCAGTGTCGAAGTGAAGGAAGATGAAGATTTAGGTGCTGAGCCGTTTATCGGCACCGGGACAGTTAAAAAGATTAAAAAGATTCTTTCAACTGATTTGTTTACTAGCAATACAAAGGGAGCTAGCGCCCCGCGTCAAGCCAGTATGGAAATCGAGTTTGAGAGTAGCGAGCCTACAGAAGCCTTTTTGAAATTACAAAGTGAACTTCTCAAGCTCTTCTAAGTGGGTTGACCTTTAGTGTAGATTTTTCAGCTGTTCATTTGTGCTTTATAGCAGGCCTAGGTTGCATCTTGTAGCTAAGCTATCTCAGCAATTGATAACGCCACGTAAAGCAAAAACAAACTCTGCTGCAAAGTGACGTTGACACGTAGGAAAGGGATGTCCTCATAATTCAGTAACGAGCAAGGAATTGTTATGAGTGAATTAGTTAAAATGTCAGACCAATTTGGTGGTTTACCAATGGATCAACTGATTGGTGGGCCATTATCAGCGGCCTGTGATGCCCAAATATCATTAGCTAAAGCGACCTCTGATTTTATTGAGTCAGTGGGATTTGAAACCGATGCAGCTACCAATACCCAAAGAGTACGTTACGTGGACTTTAAGTACGACAAGTATGAAGAAGATCCTCAGGCTGATGGCAGCTTGAAACGGGTCAAACGTCAATACAGCATCAATGTGCCTTTTATTGCCATTGTTTCTGTCCCGACACTTCAGGTCACTGAAGTCGATGTGAATTTCATGATGGAAGTGAAGTCCTCTTTCAGCGAACAAACCAAGGACTCAAGACAAGCTTCATTCGAAGCCGAAGTGTCTGGTTCCATTGGTCCATTCAGTATCAAGGTCAAAGCTCAAGGCTCAATTTCGTCTAGTAAAGAAAGTCAACGAAGCTCTGATAATTCGGCGAAGTATGATGTTTCGGTTAAGGCTCGCCAACTGGGTACACCAGAAGGCCTGTCAAAAGTGATGGATATTCTGCATCAATCTATTCTGCCTGTGCCTACAGGTACTCAAGAAGATGCAACTGTGCAACCAGTCGTCCGTTAAGCATCTCTGGTTCCTGTGAGGGAGCCAGATTTTTCTAAGGAGAGCCAGATGTTTACTAACCCCAGTCAGAGTGTTAACACCTTTGATATCACTGATGTAGGTTACATCGAACGTATTGTCGTCGGCACTGTAGATCCTGGGAATATGCCCAGCGAAGAAGAAACTCAAGCAAAGCTTGCTGTCATTAACCGCTGTTTAACCGATTTCCCTAAAGGCAGGATCATCGGCGTCGAACGTAGTTTCTCTGTAGTCAGGATCGGTGAACATCAAGTGGTACTAGAGGCTGTGGTTTATCACATCGGCTTTAAAAAACCGCCCATGTGGCTGGAAGAGAGCAAGAAAGCTAAGCCTGACTTCCAGATCGATCCTAAAAAAGTCGAGCAAATAGTGGGTCAATATGAATAAACCCTTTAACAAGGGTAGGGAGTTATACCATGGCTTATGAAGCTGATTTTTATATTAAAGGCAACATTATAGGATATACAGGCGATCTTAATAATAATCCTACGGTGTATTTTCAGGAGGGTAATAAATTTGGTCGCATTACTCAAGATCATGATCACCAAGATAATATAGGCCGTAATAAAGTGCGTGAATACGCCGACTATAGTCTGACTAATAATGCTGGGAGGGCTCAGGCCATTACAGCATTCCCCAATGCTAAAACTAAGTATCACTAGCACGACTTAATTCTCTTGGGCTTTACTTTCAGTTATTAGTTTTGGCACTTGTTGTAAACTTAGCTTTAAGTTTGGCCCATGGGGATTACTCAAGGATTTATGAGATGAAACCCTCTATTTGGTGGCTGGTATCTGGACTGACATCGTTATTGTTTGGCTTATGGCTTATACAAGTGTGGAGTACCATGAATCATTATACTGTCAATCCCCAGCAATTGACCAACGCTCGTGATGTGGTCAGTTATTTACGAACAAATGTCCCTGATTTAAAAGAACAGAATAGTTCTAGCATAAAAGTTAATACAGGGATTTTTATTCAATCACTGCAGTTTGTTAATTCTAGTGATGTCAATATCAACGGCTATGTCTGGCAGCGATTTGAAGCTGGTGAGTTAGCTGCATTTCATCAATCAGGCTTGAAGGAGGGAGTGATATTTCCCGAAGAAGTTGACTCAGGCAGTAATAATCAGCCCGTTGAAGTGTATCGGCTTAAAGAAGGCGATAGTGACATTATTGGTTGGTATTTTGATATAACAGTGCGTCAGCCTTTTGATTACAGCCATTACCCGTTTGATCATAAGACGGTATGGATCCGTCTTTGGCCTAAAGACTTTTATACTCACGTGATATTGGTTCCAGACTTTGAAGCTTATGATGCCACAGGGGTAAATGATGTTTTTGGTATCGAACAGCAGATCGTTCTGGGCACTTGGGAGCGAGAAAATACCTACTTTGACTATCATCACTCTAATTATAATACTGACTTTGGGATGAAGAATTTTGTCGGTAAACAGGGGTTTCCTGAACTTAAGTACAATATTGTTATCAAGAGAAGGTTTGAAAATGCTTTTATTGTAAATCTGTTACCTCTATTTCTGGTGGCATCACTGTTGTTCGCAGCCTTACTGACGGTAAGTCATAAAAAACAACATAGCCAACGCCTTGGTTTTAATGCTACTGGCTTCATTAATACCAGTTCAGCATTATTTTTTGTGGTGATGTTGGCACATATTCAGTTACGGGAGAAATTTGAAGCCACTAGCATTGTTTACATTGAGTATTTTTATATTCTGATGTATTGCGTATTGATTATTACGACGGCAAACGTTTACTTATTCTCAATAAAAATAAAAGGAATAAGTACCATTATTGACTATAGGGATAATCTACTGCCTAAGGTGTTTTTCTGGCCATCTATATTAGCTGCCATGGTTGGTATAAGTTATTTGGTGATTTAGTCCAATAGAGCCGTGGTGTATTAAGTTTATTTACTTTTTTAACTACGATGAAGGCGCACGCTATATCAACCAGCTTCCTATTCGCTGTTATTCATTAGCTAATAGTGCTGGCTATGATTGGTGATTGATTGAAAATTATTAATTTTGATATTTAGCGGTGAAACAACAGATGTAAATCCCTGCATACGAGTTGATACGTATACTTTATTATATTGGAGCCTAATATTGATGTAGGCTCCATAGCTTAATGTATAAAGCTAGCAATTATGCCCATTTACATCTGCGCCATCTTCTGTGGCTCCACATCCTGGACATTGAAATCCACCGCCAGGCATGTTTTTATAATTAACATAGCTCCATCCCGCTGGTGGATTATCTTTATCATATTTCTCAAAAACTGTTGGGCTGGTTGGGCTGGTTGGAGCTGAAGCCGCTTTTGGCGTTACGCGTTGATTACTCATATATAAAATTCCTATTTTATGTAATGAAGTATTGAAGGTAAATCACATCATCTCCTTGATGTTTTTTCAGACTAGATTAGCATTCTTTTTTTGTCAAATTACTGTTCGTTTAATCGTCGCTTCTCAAAGGTGTTATGCTTTCTCTATTTGTTATTGTTGGAGGCGATCCCAATTAAGAGGGCCTTACATAGGTCAAACTTAACAAAGGGTTTATTCATAATGAAGCTATCAGATTATTCATCATTTTGGATACTGAGACATGAAGACAGCACTTAGCTCATGATGGCGAAGACGCTGTTAAATGGCATTAAATGTGGAGTATTTTAGGAGTTTTAAATGAAGTGTCTTCATTTTATACGTCATGCTAAATCCTGTTGGGATAATATCTCATTGGAAGATTACCAGCGCCCCTTGGCGCAACGAGGGATTAGCGGGGCTAAGTTGATGGCAGAACCTATTTGGCAAGCAGGTTGTCCCTTTGACCTTTCTTTGGATAATGATGCTTCACTCTCAGCTATTTTTGTCAGTCCTGCTGTTAGAGCATTGCAAACAATTGACTTGATGGAGCAACAGCTTATGTTACTGGGAGTATTAGCTAACCCATTGATTAAACAAATTGATGATGCACTTTATACCTTTGATAGCCATAGTTTACTCACTTGGTGCCGAGG
The DNA here is from genome assembly GCA_031763545.1 of Mopalia muscosa. Classification (NCBI taxonomy): domain Eukaryota; kingdom Metazoa; phylum Mollusca; class Polyplacophora; order Chitonida; family Mopaliidae; genus Mopalia; species Mopalia muscosa. The sequence goes on along the minus strand of JARFOD010089439.1, from coordinate 9,378 downwards.
TTTAGATGCTAGGTCAGCACCTCTCAATGAAGTTATTATTTTTGGTCACAATCCCGCTTTTGAATCGCTAATTGAGTATTTAACAGGACGAAGCCTGATGAAGTTCCCTACCTGTGCTTATGCCCAATTGGAAACAGAGCTTGATACTTGGCAACTATTAGATCGAGACACTTTCCAGCTGAATTGTTTATTGACACCCAAAACGATAAGAAATTAGTTTCTAAATTTTTATCAGAATAACGCTAATAATTGAATTCAATAGGGAAAAAGTGTAGCTTTTGACAAAATAAACTATCAACTAGATAGAATTAATTTATGTTCGTGCACGACATTTTTTCGTCTCAATACGTTATATTCATAAGGAATAATGAATGAGTAAGCCTTCTGCTGTCTCGATTGAAAATGGGTTTTCCCAAATTAAATGCTTTGAGAATAGAACCCCTGAATCTTCGAATGAAAGAGGCTTTTACTAAGCTTGTTGATTTTGATAAAAGTGGTATTTATCTGACGAACTACTCGGGACATAGTCAATGGGAAAGGCATCCTGCTGGTGATGAATTGGTTCAAGTGATTGAAGGTGAAACAACGCTAGTACTCTTGAGTGAGGGTATTGAATCTAGAAACAAGCTGATGTCGGGTGAGTTATTGGTCGTGCCTCAAGGTGTTTGGCATAGATTTGAATCACCAAAAGTCTTAAAAGTATTAACAATTACTCCTCCGCCTACAGAACATAGCATTGTGAAGCCAGAATAAGATGATTTCACCTTACTCCGTGTTATGAATATTGGTGCTTATATATTGATAAATATCTAAAAAATCAAACTAGAAAGATCAACTACTCCTAACTTCGTTGCATCAAAATAAGTTTAAATTCCTTTTTTGTACTGTGGATTGTGAAAGTGGACTAGTTCTCTTTCTATAGCCTGCCGACACAGAACCGATAGGCTATCTACATCCTCTACTAGTACTTGATTCATTTCAGTATGCTTAGCTATTAGTAAGGCATCGAATTGGCAAACTAGTTTGGTGTTATCTTTGATTTGAGTCTTAGTTTTGACTTGGGTTAAGTCGATCATAAAACCGTGAAAACAACTTGAAAAATCTTTGATAACATCTAGATTCAATCTGTGCTTTTGACTATAAATTCCATTAAAGCTGCCTGCTTGTTTATCGACGATAAAAGCTTTGTCTTTGACATTAATGACATCAGCGTGCTTACGGCACTTAGGTAAGCATTTACTATCGACAAGCTGTTTTTTACAGCCAGTAACCTGATGGAATAAGCATTGACGACTACTGAGTAAAATACTTGGGCTTAACACTCGATAATACAATTGGAAGTGATTATCTGGTCGCTGGTCGAGTCTTATTTGTGCCAACTGTGCTCGATTTAACTCGTTGGAGAGAAAAGCGCCTTTACAGTTAAATTGCTGGCGTAGCGCGTCGATACTTTCACTATTGCAGAGGTTCATCTCAGGTCCTGCAATCCAGTTAATACCGAGTTGATAAGCCAACCATGCGACACCAGTATTATTGGTAATAATCTTTTTAGGCTGGCACTCACTAAGCAGCTGTTTAGCCGCTTGATAGTCTTCGCCAATTAATACCGCTGGAAAATAGGGAATGATGTTGGTGTTGTGATCGGCTATCAATAATCTAGTTATCTTAGTTTGCATTGCGGCGAGAGCATTGGGTAACTGATAATAAATATCTAGCGTGCTGATTTGCGCTTGTTGTAATGCTTTTATTGCGATTAAGTCTTCTGGGTTGTCGATTAACACCGCTAATGAACTTGGATTGCTACTCGATGTTGAATGGCGTTTGGCTTGTTGCTCTAGTTGTTTCAACGATAAACCGAAAGGTTGCCTTTTCACTTCAGCGATAGGTTCTCGTCCATTATTGAGCCAAGTGGTGAGTGTTTGCCTAATATGGGCCAGTTCTCGATAAGGGACAAACAAGCCTGTATCGAGCTGCTCTGTATTGATATCCGTTAATGTAAAAGTATGGCTGCTAAGGCTTGAAAATTGTTGAGTTGCCGCTGCTTTATCTAATGGTTTTTGGTTTGATATGGTTAGCTTACTCGAAGAATAAAGCGTTTTATTTGATAGTGCAGGGGAGTTCACCGCCTGATTAATCGTCGAGTGAGTGGGGCAGACTATAACGTTAACCTCAAGTAATCCACCGAGCTTTCCTGTTAGTTTGAGTATTATTGGCGTTTTAGTTAATGGCAGTTTAGCTAGTTGTTGATCCAAACTTTCAATGATCTCTGTTTTGGTGTCGTAAAGGCTTTTTTTGGCTTGAGTCATTGCAGTTTCATTATCTAGCGGATCACTAGATTTTAGATAAGTGCTTGCGAGATGAGTTGGTGCATTATCCATTGGATTATCGATAAACATGGAACGGGTCATTTCACCCTGCAGATAGCCGTTGGTAAAGTCTCGATTAAAAACTTGGTATAACGGTTGTTTATCGATTATTGCAGGCTGCTGCTGATAGAAAGCATTGAGTCGTTGACGCCAATGACCAATAACACTGTAAACATAGTGAGGTTTTTTTATTCTACCTTCGACCTTTAGTGAATCGACGCCTGCTGCGGCTAAGGCTTCAAGATTGCTAAATGCCGAGTTATCTTTCAAGTTAAAAGGATAAGTTTTTCCGGTTTTGGTCTCTTGGTATTCATCTCGACAAGGTTGACTGCAACGGCCTCTGTTACCCGACGCACCACCATGCACAGAACTGAAATAACATAGACCAGAAAAGCCGATGCAGTTTGAGCCATGAACAAAGACTTCAGTCTCCATATTCAATTGATGAGCTGCGTCTGTAAGTGTGGTTATTTCATCAATGTTGAGCTCTCGAGATAAGTTGACTCGTTCTGCACCTAAGTGATGAAAAAAATCCAATTGGCCTATGTTATGAGTGGTAACTTGTGTTGAGGCATGGATTACGAGGCTGGGGAAGTCGCGTTTAAGAATATGAAATAGGCCGATATCTTGTACTATGACTCCATCAATTGCACTATTACTCAATTTATTGAGCAACTGATACAGATTGCTGAGTTCTTGTTCCAATATGATGATATTCAGGGTTAAGAATATCTGACAATCATGTGTATGTGCTAAAACCAGTAATTGATTGAGCTGCTCAAAGCTAATGTTGGCTGCGCGTTTTCTAGCATTAAAATTATCTAGGCCGCAATAGATGGCATCAGCACCTGCAATAATCGCAGCTCTAATGGCATCGATATCACCACCAGGTGCTAACAGTTCAATTTTTTTAGACACGAAAGACTTCTTTTACTCTTAAATTTGCAGGCTAAGTAGTTTAGCGTTTGCCGAAGTAGAATGCCGTTGGCTAGCTCACATCTTGTTGAATCCTGAATCTTGTGCATCGATATTCGCGAGTATAGTAATTGTGATTATACTCATTAGATTAAACGGTGGAAGTGGAGGTTATAATGACATTGAAGTGGGTAGACTCTCTGGATATAGCATTGGAGCTCTTAGAGGCTCATTCTGATGTTGATCCGGTGACGTTACATTTTACTGAGCTCTATAGCTGGATTTTGGCATTAGAGGCATTTGATGATGATCCAAGTCACTGTAATGAACGAATTTTAGAGGCAGTTCAACAGTGCTGGATAGATGAGATGTAGTCATTTCACATTGAGTGAATATGGGACTTTTTGGCTGTAAATAGGCGATTTATTGTGATCCTGTTCAAGTCTTTTCAGGGTAATTGCAGCTTTGATGCTTCCTCTTGATCACAATCAAATTCTACTTTGATTGTTGACGTACATTAGACCTCATATAGTATGGATTGTAACATCTCCGTACATTCAAATAACCTATTATAAGGGACGTTAAAATGAAGCTTCTTTTACCTCTGATGGCGACTTTACTTGTACCTGGTGTTGCTATGGCGCATACCGGACATGGCGGCATCGGTCTTTTTCACCACATGTTAGATATGGCACCTGCATTAACTTTACTCGTATTGATTGGTTGCGGCGCTGTATGGGCTAAAAACCGCAAGTAATACTGGCGTAATGGTTAGTTATTCGCCTGTTATACCTTTACCGATGCATTTTTATTGATCGTAAAAGTGATTGTGAACGTCGAACATGACTTCCTTGAAGCGCCCAGTTTCGGGGATTGTTTGACGTTAATCACGCCGCGCCACCCTACCTAGTGACCCACTTCTCATTCTTCTTTGTGATAAAGATAGGATTTTACGAATAAATTTCGTATAATCCGCGCGAAATTAAAACCCGTTTATTTTAAAAGGAAGCTTTTCATGGCTATCGAACGCACTTTTTCTATCATTAAGCCTGATGCTGTTGCAAAAAACCACATTGGCGCTATCTATAACCGTTTTGAAACTGCTGGCCTGAAAATCATCGCTTCTAAAATGGTTCACTTAAGCAAAGAACAAGCTGAAGGCTTTTATGCTGAGCACAGCGAGCGTCCTTTCTTTGGTGCACTAGTTGCTTTTATGACTTCTGGTCCTATCATGGTTCAAACGCTTGAAGGCGAAAATGCTGTTCTTGCACACCGTGATATCTTAGGCGCGACTAATCCAGCAGATGCTGCTGAAGGTACAATTCGTGCAGATTTCGCTGAAAGCATTGATGAGAACGCAGCACACGGTTCTGATTCTGTTGCTTCAGCTGAGCGTGAAGTTGCTTACTTTTTCAGCGCTGATGAGCTTTGCCCACGTACTCGTTAATATCGAGTAATGAGCACAGTGTTTAACGCACTGATGACAATAAAAATCGGAATTAGGCCTGAGCTTAATTCCGATTTTTTATTGGGTGAGATTTAGTCAGCGTTATTACTTCTCAATAATTATCACGCTTAATTGTAGCTGTGCTTATCTGAGCGCTAGATCAGTAAGTTTGTTTTTAACTGGTTAGTGATTTAATCTTAGCTCTAAGCCATGCTCATGCTTATAGTGCTCAGCACAACTGGCGCATCTTTGTTCGGTTGGATCATTAAGTAGTCTTTGATTATCGATTTCAGCTTCGCAATCAGAGCAAAGGCCATACAAGCCGATATCAAGCTGACAGACTGCAGCGTCGAGTCGCGTTAACTGATGATAAAGTGGATGCTCGACCAATTTGATCTCTGTTAGCTTATCAATGAGTTCAGATAGGCTACAACTACTAGCATTAAGTGCTTGTTGTTTGGTCTCTAAGAGCACGCCTATTTCTTTCCTTAGATCCGTTTCAAGCTCTGACAATTCTTGTCTTATATGGGGTTTGCTCACTTGGGGTCGCCTGTATTTTTTCTTTAACAGTTAAACAGTCTAGCCAGGCAATGGACGCTGACTATGATGGAGATCAAAAGTCAGTGTAATTTTGCGTGGAATCCGCAATTGGTATGATCTAAACACCTATGAAACAGGCGTATTTGGCAGATCGTGATGGGCTTGTTTAAGTTGATTGATAATTTCGTCAGCGGTTTTATAGACTCGCAAACGCCTAAATAGCATGTCAGCTTCAGGATATTGGCGATTTAGATAGCTAAACCATTGCTTGATACGAGCAGGATAATAGCAACTTTTTCGGTCGCTTAATCGTCGTGCACTATAACTGAGCATAAGTTCAAGGCTTTGTTGCCAGCTATATGCGGGCATATCCGTCTTAATTGTTTGACATAAATTAGGTAAGGAAATGGCTCCGCGACCTATCATTATGGTGTCACATCCTGTGACTTGTGCACAACGCAGTGCATCCTCTTTGTTCCAAATTTCACCATTGGCAATAACAGGAATATCGATCTGTTTTTGAATTTCAGTAATATATTCCCAGTAAGCTGGTGGTTTATAGCCATCGACTTTGCTACGCGCATGGACTGCAAGTTCGGTGGCTCCAGCTTCATATACAGCAAGAGCATTTTCCATATACAGAGATTTGTCGTCAAAACCTAAACGAATTTTTGCCGTGACAGGTTGTGAATCATCAACGGCTTCACGCATTGCTTTCACAATATCGTAAATTTTTTCGGGGTACTGTAGCAGTGCTGCACCGCCTTTACTGCGGTTAACCATTTTTGCAGGACAACCAAAGTTAGTATCAACGCCGTGGGAGCCTAACTCTATCGCCCTTACTGCATTTTCAGCCATCCAATCAGGATCTTGTCCTAATAATTGAACTCTAACAGGAGATCCTGATGGGGTATATCCTCCTTGAAGGAGTTCAGGACACAGGCGGTGATAGACTTTTTCTGGTAAAAGTTGATCGACAATACGAACAAATTCAGTCACGAGTAAGTCATAAGGATTAATTGATGACAGTATATCTCGCATGAGATCATCCACGACACCTTCCATCGGAGCCAAAATTACTCGCACTTTATTCTCTACCTTTGCTGCTACTGGAGTTACGGGCGAGCATTTTAAACTTAATTGGTGTTCATTGCAGTTTATATTCTAATAACATCTTGGTAATTAAGGGTTTGCTAAAATTGATAGCAGTGAGGAGGAGATATTTGAAATTAATTCAAAATATTTTAAATAAGCAATTAATAGTCCTAATAGCTTGATATTGAATATAAATAGGCTAAAGTTACATCGTTCCTAGCAGTCATTTTTAAAAAAAATATGTGATAAAGGCAGTTTTTTTGAAATAAAAATAAACTCCTGCAGGTCTTTTAAAGCAAGACGCACATTGAGTGCATAATCGAATAATAAATCAACCTGTGTATTAAAAGGAAATCATCATGAATTCAATTAAAAAAACCGCTTTAGCCGTAACTTTAGGTGCTGTTGTTGCTAGTTCTGCTTTTGCTGCTGAAGTTCAGGCAAACCCATTCGGTTTCCAAGAAATGACTGCAGGTTACCAGTTAGATGGTGCAGAAGGTAAGTGTGGCGAAGGCAAGTGTGGTGGCGACGCTAAGAAAGCTAAAGAAGGTAAGTGTGGCGAAGGCAAATGTGGTGGCGACGCTAAGAAAGCTAAAGAAGGTAAGTGTGGCGAAGGCAAATGTGGTGGCGATGCTAAGAAAGCTGGTAAAAAAGCTAAAGAAGGTAAGTGTGGCGAAGGAAAATGTGGTGGTGCTAAGTAATTAGCCCTCATTCAGCTCCTGCAGTAAGCAAGAGTTATCGAATAATACTTATGCTCTATACCAAGATGTAATTATATCGATATAGAGTAAGTGTATTTGATCAAAAGCCAGCGTATGCTGGCTTTTGTGTTTTATACCCCTTAAACAAATTAAATAAGATAAGCGATTTTGACTCTATTTATTGAAGAGTCTGTTTTGTTGTAATGCTTTGGAGAATATTGGAATGGCGACGAATTCAACGGTAGGTCTCGGCCTAAGACGTGAAATGTTAGATGAGTTTTGTCAGGTAGTGCCTTCTGAGATCAACTTCTTTGAAGTTGCTCCAGAAAACTGGATGACGCTGGGTGGCAAGTTTGGCCGTCAATTTAGACAGTTGACTGAGCAGCATGAGTTTTTTTGCCATGGACTATCTTTATCTATTGGTAGCCCAGAACCTTTAGATGTCGAATTTGTGCGTCAAGTTAAGCAGTTTATGGATCTGCATAGTATTGAAGTTTATTCCGAACATTTGAGTTATTGTTCTGGTACGGGACATATGTACGATTTGATGCCGATCCCTTTTACGGGTGAAGCCGTAAAGCATGTGGCCGCACGGGTGAAGCAGGTTGAAGATATTATTGAACGGCCGTTTATTCTTGAAAATGTGTCTTTCTATGCTGAAGTTGGCGCAGAAATGAGTGAAAGTGAGTTTGTTAATTCAGTGCTTGATGAAGCTGATTGTAAGTTGCTGCTAGATGTTAATAACATTTATGTTAACTCTATTAACCATCAATATGATGCCAGTGAATTTTTAAAGTCCATGCCTACAGAGCGTATCGCTTATTTACATGTGGCAGGTCATTATGAAGAAGCAGCAGATTTAATTGTCGATACTCATGGTGCTGATATTAATAGCCCCGTATGGCAGCTTCTAGCTGATTGTTATCGTATTCATGGCGTGCACCCCACATTACTAGAGCGAGACTTTAATATTCCTGAAACGGCTGTTTTGCTTCAAGAAATTAACCAGATTAGTGACTATCAAAAAAATGCTATGACTAAAGTATTAAGGAGTGCCTAATGGATTTTAAAGCAAGCCAGGCCTCTTTTATGGCACACATTCGAGATCCCAAGCAACCAGCTCCTGAAGGTGTTGAAGATAGACGAATGCAAATATATAGAGAACTATTCTTCAATAATGTGGAAGGGTTTGTTTCAAGCGGCTTTCCGGTATTAAAGAGTTTATATACTCAAGAGCAGTGGCAAGATTTAATAAGGCAGTTTTTTATTCAACATGATTGCAAGACTCCCATATTTGTTGAGATAGCTCAGGAATTCCTGCTGTTTTTACAACATGAATATGAACTGCAGCAACATGACGAAGATTTTATGCTAGAGCTGGCCCATTATGAATGGCTTGAATTAGTTGTTTCTGTCGCGCAAGAAGAAAGTGGGGTAAGCCGTATTACGACTATTGATCTTGATTCTGCTAATTTGTGTTTGGCTCAGAGTGCACAAGTTGCTCAGTATCATTATGAAGTGCATAGAATTAGTGATGAGTATCGTCCTGAGCAGATGAGTGAAACACCATTGTTTTTCTGTGTCTTTCTCGATGAAGAGGAAGAGGTGAAATTTTTACAACTTAACCCTCTCAGTGCTCAAGTACTTGCAAAAATCCAACAGCAAGCAGGAATTGATGTTCAAGCGCTACTAGTTTGGCTTGAGCAAGCTTTTACTCACTTTGAGCCTGAAGCACTAAAGCAAGGTTGTATGAGTTTGTTGGAGCAACTCACGACTAAGGGAATAATAAAGCAACAGCCCTAGAATAATGGGTTTATCTTCTGCTATGAAACAGCTAGAATGACGCAGTTTTTTGATCTAGATCAATTTTTGAATCTGTTCATATCAGGAGCCGTACATGGACCATACGTTTAAAGAACCATTTAACTTTTTGTATTTTATTGGTTTTATTTTAGTTTTGCTGCTGCCAACGCTGCCAACGCTGCCAGCAAGCTTATCTTGGTTAAAACATACTGGTTTAATTTAAACCCTGTACATTGCTATTCAGTGTTTGATTCTTTGGCGTGAGCTTTTTAAATGCTAAAAATGAGATAGATACTTGAAGGTTCTGAATTGATTACCTACTTAATTGAATTGGTATTATACTAAGCCACTCTGTTTCGAGTGGTTTTTTTATGGGGAATTTATGGCATTAAAGCGTGGCTTTTTTCTAATTTGTGGTTTGATTTCCTTAGTCCTACCTAGATCGCAGTCATAAGTGACACACGCTTACCCGTTAAATACTCGTACGGACTCAAATAGTTTAATGCTTTTC
>JARFOD010089428.1:0-16808 GCA_031763545.1 Mopalia muscosa | reverse complement strand
GTGTACACTGACGCGTAGCTCTTATATTTCATTCCCCTTGTAGCACGGTAGGGAGTAGTTCAATATCTGCCATACTCTTCTGTGAGATCATATTTTGCCATTGTGTGCAGTTTGTTATATCTGTCCAAGGTATTTAAATAATTTCTTTAACGATGTCGGACGGGTATATATTTGTATCATTAAAGACCGCATAATCCCTTGCTTATTATAGCCCAGTCATTAACAACCATGAGTTAATATTTTCGGCCGCTTGGTGAATTTCGTCGTGAAACTACACAGGTATTAAGCCGTAGCTATATTGGTTTCGAAAATTGACACTGACGGCATGTCAACATCAAAAACTGAGTTGTACTTGTCTACATCGATCACAATAAGTCCAAAGCCGCTTTTTGTCGTTCACGGTGGGCGTTTAACTCTTATGAACTTCTGCCTATTAATTTTTTTGCCAATATAATACCTGTCCGCTTGGTTTTAGTTAATTTAACAGTATGGAACTTGCACCCCATGAACAAAACAGTTCTTGTGAATTGTACCAGATAATGCGCCCACTGAGAAGATTATAATGATTTTAAACATTTAATGGAGATTATAAACTTTACGTATTTTGTCTACAAGTAATAAATTCCCATTTGCTCCTGTTGTTATATAGGTATGAATAAGTATGAATGTATAGAAGTGCATAAACTTTTGCCACCAATCAACAGTTGTAATTAGAATATAAAGGGCATGTTTGTCGGTCGGAATAAATAACTAATAAATAAGCGCTCCTCCTGTATGGCATTTAACCAAACAGCACGAGACTTCCGCTGCATACATTAACAAGACAATTCTCTTGCATTACCAATAAATTTGAAATGAATATTCACCACATATTTTTTTTAGTTTATTTTTATACCGATGTATTTAATGTTTAATTTTTATATAAACGTAAGGAAGTACTGTAAATGCATTTAATTAAATAAAATTTAGGTTATAAAGCTGTTTGAAACGAAAAACGTTTGAATTAATCGAACAACATGCAGCAATTGAAATACAATAGATTGAACCCCATAGTTTATTTTACGGTTAATGAGAACTGTTTACGAGAACTGAGAACTGTTTACGTGTCCGACTGGCTGATAAATACTCGGAATTAAAAAGCGATTGTGAAACCGAATTCTTATCAAGATAATACCAGTTAAATCTCCCCCATGTATAATACATGATCAATGTGCAAATAGGGGGTCCGTCATAATTGTGATCAAGTTCATTAGTTATTATATGAATGTATAAACTAAGTCTGGATTTCAAAACTAAAACAACATATTACAGGCCACCGGTCAAGCAAATCAAAGGAAATACACACGGGAACAATTTTATGACCTATGAATAAGTAATACTAATGTAGAATATTTAAATTTGCATAGACCCAGCCATATATAACGAAACATTATAATCCCTCGCTAGCACAATGTGCAGACTGCAGAGATCTTTCTGCCTGCCGTTAATCTTGCCGGAGATTGCCGGAGTCGGAGACCGAATATTTTTATTGGTAGCTGGCTCAGCTGAAAAAAAAAAACAAAAAAAAAAAACATGGGTGTAGAGCCGTATCGGCCGTTTTTCTCAAATAAACCATTGAAGCATCAAACGATAACTGGATACACTCCCTAAACGGATACAGTTTTTTTTCTCATCAGCAAATCATATACATGTTAGTTATTTCCATATTCCGTTACATTTTCAGTTGTGCACCAATCATAGAAATAACTGATCGCTTTATAACTGTTCTGCCTTGTTCACTTGTTTTTATGAGGGGACCACTTTAAATAGTGGCTTTTGCGCTGTGGGAAATCCTACGGAAATAAATTAATCATTCAAATCAAATTAAAGATGCTTACACTTGGAAAGATTGTGGTAGAACATGAATTAGTTCAGCCTATGTATGATATAATAGGTAATGTATGTAGTCTCTGGGAGGTGTGTATCCAGGTACGTAATACCCGTGTAAGACTATTATCCCTTAGATATGTTTGTTTGTTTGATCGGTGTTTAACGTCGTACTCAAGGGTATTTCACTTATATGACGACGGATTGTCCAATTCACACTGTACATAGCCTTATTACGGTTGAAAACCGTAAAAAAGGAGGAAACAAAACCAGCTCCGCGATTGACGGAGCAACACCCTTAGATATGATTAATCGCTGAGATGAGGGTTTTTCCTGTTGCGTAAGACTATATAATACCTATGTAAGCCTATAATATGTAAAGATGGCTAGTTTTTTTCGCTTGTTGTCTGGCCTGATACGTAAAACTATGTAATATCTGTGTATATCTATTAGGTATGAGTAGTCTCTGAGATGAGTGTCTAGCTTTGTACGTAATACCATGCAATGCTTGTGTAAGGCAAGAATTCCTCAGACATGACTTATCTCTGAGATTAGTGTATGGAATCACTTTATATGTCGAGTTCGTAAGATAGTGTCTAGAGTAACTTAGATATGATCAGTCTCAAAGATGAGTGTTTAACCTGGTACGTCAAGCTATGTGATACCTGTGTACGACTATAAGCCTACTCCTTTAACTCGTCTCCGAGATTAATGTAGCCTGGTACGAACGACTACATGATACCTGTGTAAGGTTATAATCCCTCAGATATGAATAGTCTCTGCGATGTAGTTCCTCAGATATGACTAATCTCTAAGATGGGTGTCTAGCGCGGTACATACGACTATATAATACCTGTGTATCTAAGATGAGTATCTTGTCTGATAACTACACGTATACTTGTTCTCTATAAAACTGTGGTCTATGTTATCAATGGGTAATTATGATGAGTGTCTAACCTGGAACAGAAGAGTAAATCACATCTTGTATAATGCCTCTGTATTAGACTAATATTTTGAAAATGAATAGTCTGTATACTACATGTCTATACAGCCTCTTGTGTGTGACCGCATGTGTACATAGTATGCTGGCGAGTGTCTCTTTATACGACTGTATTATATCAAAGAACACTTAAATGTCTTTGAGAAAACTAGTATCTCTGAAATGATTGTCGGGTCAAATCCGGTATATAACAATATACTTTTTTTCTTACAAAGTCTCTTAGATAAAACTTTCAACTGAGGTGAGGCCGTAACCTAAATTATAAGAATAGATCTCTTAATATGTCTATTAAAATATTTTCTCTTAGACAGGAGCATATCGTCTGTGAGATGTGAGTTGTGCCTGAGGTGAGAATATTCTATCCTAGATACGACTATATGGTCTCTCAGATAAGACTATATTATATCTTGAAAGACGTGTCGGTCGTGAATACTAACATCTGCCAGCCTCTAGGGATACCATAGTGATGTCATGAAAAACATCATTTATGCTTATTAGGAAAACGGAAACCAATGTTGGAAGTAGCTTAAAGACGATTTCAAGCACCACCGCCCCGCCCCCTCTGGTCAATTGACTAGTTATTGATTAAGTTAGTAGAGATGCGTGTACTTCTTTACATATAAAAAATACGCCTTCATATCGCCAGCAACATATTAGATAACTTAGCCGATTATTAGTCACCAAAACACGATTAGTACATTATGACAGACATATCACCTTTTACATTCCATTGGTTCCAGAATTTGTTATTAATTGGGATTTAACGTCGTACTCAGGGAGTATTTCACTTATATGACGACGGAATGACCACTTCATACTACAACTAGCCTTACTACGGTGAAAACCCGAGAGGAAACATCGTAAAAACCACGCCGCGATTGGCGGAGCCACAACATGTGACTCGCTCATATACCTGATGGTCGACAAGCGGACTCGATTCGGTGAACAGTACATCGAAACAGGTTCAGTTGAGTATTCGGACCCGCTACCACTAAGCCACAGACGCAGGCCCATCGGTTCCATGAAGACCAATAGCTTCTATAAAGGTAATTGTTTAAGACCTATTAATTGACACAATGCTGGTGAACCGATCTCTGTAATAAGCAAACGCTCTAATGTTACCCTTAGGACTTGGTCATTGAACTAAAGATCTAATTAGTCGGACTAGTTACTTGTGAACATATTCCTTTCGGACATATTAACTCAACTAGCTAAGATTGATGGCAGTTTTAGGAAATGTCGAGAATGATTAAGTTATCGGCAGAATTCAGGAAGTAGATTTAAGATATTTAAACGCTCCCAATACCAAAGATCTATTAGTAATGAGTAATTTGAATTGAAATAGGTGTTAAGCTGTTGGAATTATACAAAGTGTAAGTCCTAGCCGTCTGTCTGTAGGTGTTGTATAAATGCAAACACCAACTTACAAGTAGGCTACTCATTGGGATTGTAATACATTTCTTGGCAAACATTTGTTCGATGTAGCCATGTGAAGTTCAACCGATGTCCGATTGAACGAACAAAGTGCCAAGCTTTATTGTTGGTACTTGCTTTTAGCATGACAATGTGTAGTTTAAGTTTCATCTATGTCTTGTATTTGTAAAGTTTTACAATTAGGTTCCTGTAATACACTTGTCTATAAATATCACATTTTTCTCAGTTGCCACTATTATGAACCAAATAGAAATACAATCCCAGCTTGGTTTCATCTGTGGATGTGCTGAGACAACAACACAACGACCCCAAACGAAAGTATATCGACTGTTCATATCACTCTGTCGACGTTTCCTTCTTAATCACTTAAGCGAAATGAAGCGACCATCGACAAAAATATTTAAATAATAAAATGTTGCAATTTTTTTTTACAACTGGGCTGTATACAGTGGATTTCATTTGTACTTGAACTAAAAGAGAACTCCAGTCTGTGGTCATTTATCAAGAAATATTGATGTCCTCTTCCCTTTTTTTTATAATCATTAATGTCCAAGTCTTCCAAAATTTAAACCATAGAGACCCAGGATCGAATCTCAGAGAGGGCCAAACAATTTTCTTTCTCTGCAATAAAAATTTGTTTAGAAAAAACATATTTTCCTTAAAATCCAACTCGGGAGTGAATTTAGACCTTACATATTTGTTTTTCAGTCTTACATCAGATGCTTTATGGAACAGCTGTATTTAATAGTAACCTTTTCACACGCCTAATTTTTAAGCTTGTTTTATTTCGAGGGCTTCAATTCATTTTGTATAGAAAATCTCGTGAAATGATCTTTAAACGATATACACCATATGAGATTTTTAACGACTGGATATAGAAAAAGACCAGCAAGTATCCAGAAAGAAGCTCTACATGGAAGGTACATGTATGGTCTTACCTGGGTGAACAGGGACTTCAAGCTTTTGGGAGTACATTGTAAAACATTCATTTAATGCAGAAGAATATATATTGTTAAGCTCACAGAGTAGAACGTGGTTTGAAAACAAAAGAAAAGTGTATATAGCTGATCAGATTACTATGCATTTTTTTTTTGTGATACTAATCCAAGGTAAGCTCATACGTGCTCGGCTGCATTGTGTAGTTAAGCATTCATCAGACAGGATTAACGTATTTAATAAGGCAGGTATATATAAGTAGGCCTATGGTATGCATATCATCATGTTATTTTGTTCCCCGTTTCCTGTTAACCTCTTTTGTCATACTGTATATCATCGAACCACAAGAATTGCCAGTCATTTTAATAATGTTTGGGGCTTTGGGAAAATATTGCAGGTCGGGGCTGTCGTGAGAGTTTTTTAAAAATACGTGTATTGTCAAAATAGCACGGCAAGGATTACAGAGTATCTTCGCATTGTATTTAATACAATACAGTTTTAGATTCCTTTGTGGAGCGGCTTAACGCAACTTCATACGAATGACACGATGTAGACACATAGTAGGCTACATAATAAAGACACATGTTATATTGTGTGATAATTATTACGGACAAATGCTGTGCTATGCTGATTTATCATCAATGACTATGATTTAATACATATGATCAGTTTAAGACATACTACATATGGTTAGTTCACCTTTGATACATGCATTTAAACGTTATGTCTATTGTTTCTATGCTTATACCACATACCACTCTATATATCAATCTGGAATTCAAGGAAATCCATGTAAGTCATCAGTTGCTTACATTATTAACTACTAAGTGTCAAATCCTCTAGATATAATTGAAATATCCTACTTTAAATCCCATGCATGTCGGTGTCAAACAAATATAACCCTTTCTCACGTTTGTATGAGGAGAGAAATATTGTCAGTTTAGATTGGCCCAAACACTTACTGTGTCTGATAACCAAACCCAATACTAAATCCTTCCAATAGACTTTCTGTTTTATTATTTCCTCCCTGCAAAATTGACGTTGCGTAAAAAATATAAGCTCAAATTGGTAAAAAAAAATATGATCTGTCAAATTGGTCGTAATACACTGTTGCTCGCGTCTGTACGTTTACCCCAGTTCGTTTTCATAACAGACCTAAAATCATCAAACTTATTCGTATAGAACGTAAAACACGTACACTGTTTTTACTAACCGATTATAGATGGGTTTTTGCTATTACGGATTCGTCGATCTTTATGTGACCTTTCCCTTGGTCCCAATATCCAGAATTATATTCGCGCAAAAAAAAGTGTTGTGTGTTTATGATGTATGATGACAGAATGATTAGCTGGTGTTATTGCAAGCGAAGACCACCAACAATCCAATTTTTCAACACGCCCAGAGTAAAGTCTCTGTCTCAGCAGTTGGATTTTGACGATATTCATATTATTTTCTATGAATAAATCAAATTACTTTGCATGAATGAAGAATGGTGGCTTATATTAACGGAAACCTACAGACAGAACCTTACCGATATAAACTTTTATAAGAAAGAAATTTGGCTAAAGTACACAATCCACACATCAACTTAGAAGAATTATAATGTTTATCGTTGTACGAAATGGTCCTTCCCTTTTGTGAAAATTTGCACACTGAGGGCTTATAAACAAGACCCACCGATCTGTGCTCCTGGTGAATTTTTATCACAGAAAAACTTAGTCGACGAATTAACTAGAGGCTGTGAGTCGCATCAAATGTGATTGGAGGTCGGTGAGCTATTGGTCATTCCAAACTACTTTTGAATCATGTAGCTCAATCAAATATTGTTTCCATGATAAAATCACTTTGATTTCTTTTCACTATTTATTGTTCTCTTTTATAATAACGAAGTGCTGGTACCGTTTTAAAAGTGTCTTCTTCAACGTCGAGATTTGTCTATTTGAATTGTTTGTTTTGACCGGAAAAGGATGGAATTGCTTACTACGCGTATTTTTACAGGTGGGTTATCTCAATATACCCCCAGGTCAGTACAAACAGAACGTTTCTAATAGATGGATTGGATGACATTGGCGTAGTGCTGATAATATTACATTTTTCCCTAATTAAAAACGGTTAGAATAAATTTCCCACTTTCAGCTTATAGTCTAGAAATAATGTTAATTTGAGGAAATTGTTCAAAGAATAACCCAGTGAATATTTATCTGTTTCATGTAAATCATCTTGCAAATCAGAAATCGTAGCATTGTCTCGTTCCAGATATGATTAAGCCTTTCCTTTTGACCCCAGTTCTAATGCAATTGTTCGATGTAAAACAGCCAACTTGCGAATGTCATCATTCAGTGGTTATAATGTAAATCCTTCAGGGAACCGAACTAAAGTAGCCCAAATCACAGCTGCGTTCTTCCTTACGATCATTTACAGACAGAGATGAGAAGTAGTCTCGTTTGTAAGTTTGTTAATAATCACTGCTTCTTTACGCCAATAAACAATCCACTTAGCTAAAAAAGACATTCAACAAAAGAATCCACAATTCGATAGAACTTAATACACTATAGCGTTTACAGATACATGCACACGGAACATTTGCATAGTTTAAATGGAACTTTCTATACTGTAAAAACTATCACGATGAACATTAAAACTACATTAGGCCACATCAAGCCCGATAGATTAATCTAAAACCCATTTAAGTCGTTTCATTATGACCACTTCGTTTGTATGAATAACATCAACACAACCCTGTCCAGGTCGTTTTATCAGCTACACATGGTTTATACAGAAACATAACATAGCACAACACAAACCAAAACAAAAAATAGTTCCATTGATAGTTAAACTGGGCCACATGGACAATGGTATGTAAATGTATAAACATTTCGTATACCAACATCGACAAATCTAGTCTAGACACATTTCATTATGTCCATGAAATCATGAACAATAGCTCAAAATTATCAAATAGTTCAACGGAGTTTAACTGGGTCCCATGAACAAAAGTATGTAAATGTATAAATAGTTCGCATACCATCATCAGTAAATGGAGTCTAGGCACATTCGATTCCGTCCATTAAAACATAAATAATAATTATGATAAAAGCAACAATTGCGATGAAGTAAAAAAAAATAACATCCTACTCGTGCCCTGTCCACTCCGCTGATCTTAAATAATGGTCAAAAACAGTTAAAGTGCCCATCATATCTGATGATGAGACCATCACAGATTAAAGTAAGTGAAATCAGAGAACAGAAGCGAAACACAACTCAAGCATAGAAAAGGGAAAATCCCGTGACCTTTATATTTAGCCACATGCCACAAACAATTTGTCAATGGTGCTGCTGACTAAAATTTGTCTTTAAATATGGAACGTTAGATATAAAAGGTTTGTCTATGTTCACGCTGCAAATGAAATACTGCTGAATGAGAGGTAAAACACGGATCGACCAACCAACCATGAACAGCAATGTTGATATTTCACTTTTTAACTTTATCCCGAACTTTCGTGTTAGGTGAAAACCTTTTCTGAGTTCACAATCCGTCCAAACATTAACAAATGACGATAACGTACTGATCCCAGGTGCTGGGAGGAAAGCGGAAGAACGAATTGTTTACGTTCTACATGAATCGAAGTTGATTTGATCAGCAAGTTCAGAATAAAATAAGAAGGAAATATTGTTTCTTATTTTCAGAATTGTATTCGACAAAATTGGTAGAGTATTATTTGTCTTATTAAGGGTTCACAGCCAATGGTAAACGACCCACAGGTCTCAATTTACCACAAGCTGAAGGCATCTTTGACTTTGTTGGTCGAACCCAAAGCATCCTTCGCGGATGAGTTTAGGTTTCAAAACCCTATTGCTGTATCACATTTTTTGCCAAAGTCAAAATGATTATTACCTCCTTCACACTAACATTTGAATAGGTTATTCTTAGATGTTTGTCGCTAATAAACAAACTCATCTCCAACTTCATTTAATTAATTTCAGGACCTGTAAATCACGTTTTGTGATCTGCGATGATTCAAATATTGCACCAAAATGTACCTACAATGTAATAAATGTAGTGGGAAGCAGTAAGAGTAGCATGCTCACCGCTCCCATGGAAATAAAGCTTACATAAGAAAAAAAAATTATTGCACTCCACTTCCAGGTTCTTCTTATACAGCTGTAGTTCTAGCATAAACAGAGTGTTAAAAAATGCACATTCTCCCTGCTAGCCCTACGGCGTGCCCAACAGGAGCACAAAAGGCAACTACATTCGGCGACTGAGTTTGAACAGGTACCTGGAGGTAAAGAAGACGAGAACGAGACGTATAGCCTTATTTGGTGTGTCTTAGAATTATTGTTGTCTGCTTCTCTTCAAATCAATCAGCGACCTGAAATTGTAGACATGATGTGACGTACTAGCATGGTGTAATCAACTAAAAGCACTCAAATGGTTGAAACCCGAGTTAAGAAAGTTACACACGGTTTACTCGTGGGATCCCTATTCACGGTTCATAATCAGCGACTTGTACTAAGAATGGTATACGTCGACCGGCATTATTCCAGCTCTGTGCGAAAATCGATTGTTTGACAAATACACTATCTGTACCCGCTTTGGTCAAGAAAACCACAAAACTGGCATAAACACCAGCCATTCTCCCAAAGCGTGGGGACTAAATGGACAACACAACGGTTTTA
Organism: Mopalia muscosa; assembly: GCA_031763545.1. Taxonomy (NCBI): domain Eukaryota; kingdom Metazoa; phylum Mollusca; class Polyplacophora; order Chitonida; family Mopaliidae; genus Mopalia; species Mopalia muscosa. Next base: position 6,892 of record JARFOD010089428.1, on the reverse strand, counting down.
AACAGTTAAGTTTGTGTTTATGAATTGTGCTTGTATGAGAATTAAACATTAACAGTAGATACACAGTTGGCACCGAGGAATTGTAGTTGAATTTATTTTAAGGTAGAGAAATGTTCTCCCTTTGTAATGTTACAGCTAGCGCTTGTATATGTTGGAGTCGGTATCCATTTATTGAAAATAAGCATTAAACAGCGTGTCAAGGGGTGCGTTTACGTGTAAATGTTCCAGACTCTGGCCCAGATGTGAATTGGATTTCTGAACCTCGTACAAGAAAACGGCTTTGGAGCCGCCTTCCAACCTTTATATCTAAGAGGGGAGTGCTAGTGTGACTGCGGATCGCAGTTTGGCTTTCATTCTAGAATAGAATCGTTTCTAATTCCTATGTCGAGACATTGACTTTAAGATACACCCGGGTCATAGTATTTTGCACTTGTATATTTGCGGACTTGTGGTGAACGTCGTCCCAAATATTAGCGGAAATTAATGCGGATGCTCTGGTATGGCGTACACGAATTGTATTAGCAGAAGGTTTCGTTTCAGTTTTCCACCGCATTTAATCCAATATTATATTAGTAAAATACCCTTTGATACATATCGTCGAAACTAAATGCCAACAAATAATCACTTTTTAAAAACAATTAGCTATTACCATGTAAATTTTAGTCAATTGACTTTTAGATACAGCCTGTAGTTATGTCTGTTAGAGGCTCTAGCATTTACCAGTTTGTAATCGTCTACTGTCGGTCGTCTGGGCAGTTTTTGTCTTCAGGAGTGAAAAAGACCATTTCGATTAAGAGCCACTTAACCCGCTCTTTTTGTTAGCAATTACTTGGTCTAGAGGAACGTAAATTACATTATGTCTAGAGGATACTTCTAGTCTGTGTGCCTCCAACCTTGACAGAATCCCCAAAGGTAGGAACAGCTCTTCAGACTTTCTATATCTGGTACTTTGCGTCCATGATGTTAAATTAACACCTTAGCGTATTCATAGAAACACACATCGAAAGCGAAAAAATACACAACTGTCCAGAGGCTGTCTAGGCTCCAGAATCATTGAGGGTGAGAAAAACCGGAGAGCCAATCTGGCAATGCAAGGCGATAACACGATACTATGTAGATCAAAACGGAAAAGTCTTGTATTTTGCATGATTTTATAGCGTTGCGTCATGCTAACTAAGATACGATATTCGGTATTTCATTTTCTAAGACTATTTCTTCGGGTGGTGGCATCTAAAAAATTTACAAAACGTATTTCAAGTAGGTCTACTTTTGCAATTTTGAGAAAAAAGTGTTGACTTAAGACTATTATGTAAGTTCAGTGCGCGATACGACGCTAATTGAAACAGTTGGAGAGTTTGCCAAAAAACTATTAGATTAGGCAATTTCACATGAAACAATCAACGGCGGATATTTTGGCTACTATATTAATATAAACACTTCACTAAATAAGTTCCAACCCAAAGTGGCATTGAAGAGGGTGGTTGGGAGGGAGCTTCATGTTGTCCGGTGCTCTCGGCGCTGAAAGTGAACTTAAAGAGATACATATATAATAGTTTCGTCTGCTTTTGGCTGATGGCTGTTGGCTATACCAAAACGACAAGTAATTATTTTTTAAAATACCTAGGCTTTTAGAAAAACTGTTGGCAGATGAAAAACGGCATACAAGAAGTAGTCAATGATAACTTTTCCATGCCATTTCGTGAGGAAAAATCGTATTTTCGAATAGTTGTTGTAAGGCAGTCCGAATAGCCGTCTGTACGACGACTCGATAAATATCACAGACAGCGACTTGAAGTTTGCAATATACAAAGTCAACTCCCTCTACAAGATGATATACCCAATTCCATCCTACAAAACGTATAATATATGAACATAACCTATATTTTTTAATAGCTGTCATAAAATAGCCGGAATAGCTGCATATACGACAGCTCGTTTAATATCACAGATAGCAACTTGACACATGATACATAGAATGAAATAGTCACCGCTACCCGCAATGTAATATAACCATTACCATACTATACCATATTTTTAAAAAGACATCTGAAAGACGTCCTAGTAGCCAACGTATTTGTCTTTGTATTAGGCCCTGTCTTGATATTATTGCTAGTGGCAGCCAGAGTGGTTTCTTTCACCCGTGCGGATGACAAGCGTTGCAACATATACTGTAATAAACACCCAAAAATGTAGTAACTCCCAATAAGTTTGTAACAACAGATACTGTAAGGTGTCTCGTTAATCAGTGTCAGTGATTCACGTAGAGGTAGAGAGAGGTTCGGGGCATTCTGTTGTGAGATTGTTTGATTGGTGTTTACCGCCACAATGTTAGAGGCAGCTATTACATTATGATGGATTGTCCAATTAAGACGTTAAAAAGCATCGTTTTGGTGAAGATATTATGCATATATATTTTTTATCACCGAATGGCTTCATTCAACAATAACCTTCTGTAGAAAGTTAAATATTTATTTAAAAATATATATTAGTACAATTTCCGTCAAAAATTGTTATGGTATCTGTTAGAAAAAACAAGTACTACAGTAACAGTTGTTATTACAGTATCTGTTAATTTTATTACAGTCTATATGCTGCAACAACAAGTCATCATGTGAGTGAAATAACTTTAAATACGGCCTGTTAAACCCTAATGAACAAATAAAGAAAGCAAACCGGTATTGGTCCAACTTATATAAAGAACAACTATATAATGTAACAAAACAAATAAGTTATTCACACAGACAGGGAAAATATTGTGCAGCATCTTTGTATTTAAAAGTGCAGCTTCTTTGAAGTTTCATCTAGGCCAAAAACCTATACGTACTCTCCCTATAATTGTTAACACATCCCTCAACTAATCCCTTTACAATAAGACTAAAGGGTTGAAAATTCATTATTTCAACAGTTTTACGGACACTGTTATTTTGGCCAGTCACATCTCTTTTATAAACCAGTATTGTATGATACTGTTTGATGCGTGCCATGTTGGAAACAATTAAGGTTGACTGTTTTCTTATTATTAATGCAGCGATTCTGTCAACAATCATGTTGATTAAACGCGTACGAATTTTACTTAAATCGTATTGTGTTAGACTCAGGGCTAGCAGCTTCCTGTGTCAGTAGATTACCTTCATAGAAAATAAATCCACGAAAAGGAATTACATCACTGATAACATCCTAGTTCTGACATTCTGTAATACTTGTTTAATCCTGAATACCAGTTCAGTTTGATATATCAATACTGCGGTAAGGCTCAAGTAAAGATAACTGATGTCCCCTTTACTGATGGCTTTTGTCTTTGCACATCATTGGGATTCTTACATATATAAAACAAAAACACCTACGTCAAAGTTATATAAAAGAAACAATCGATGGCAAGTGTGTACTACAAACATGGGTTGTGTCATAATTCAAAAGCTATATTGTGCATGCGCATCGTTGGAAGAGATTAGTTGCTAAGTTAATTGAAACAATCCCTACCTAAACCTTTAGTTTACTTTAACACATTGATTGATTCATCGGAAAGATTTCACGTTTTGTCCGAATAAACCTTGAACACTATCCAAGGTCTTTAACGTACACGCAAATTTGAAAGAATTATATTGATGTAGTCAATTATTCGTGGAAATGTATGTCAGATAGTCTAAATACCGAACAGAGACTAGCCAGCTTTGCAAAGAACATATTGCAAATCAATGTCAGTTGCATTCAATTTTGTGATTGGTCATTCATTAATAAATGACAAGGTCAATTCAAGTGAATTACCATCTGGGGCCATAGCGATGAATAAAATAGATGGTATGAAAAAATACACCACGCTCCAAGATGGAATAGGGGTTAATTGATATATTTAGAAATAGTCAGATCTCGTTCAAGTGGAACAATCCTGATCTGTCGGTAGCCGTGACAAAAGTTAACGGCGGTAAAGTCACTGGATAGCATGGTATGACGTTGTTCTTGGTGGGCCTTGATGATGAAGGCCGAAAGGCAGGAGGCTGATTCCATGTATAAGTGATCTACAAAAAGGATAGACATTGTTCACATTGAATAAAATGGCCGACAAATAACTGCTTTTAGTGGCATAGAAAGTGTAGCAGTTCAGCACTAATGCACATTATGAAGAATAACAAAATACTGGCCTTTCAAGACAGTTTTACACACAAGAACCGGTGAATACTTGGCTTATTCTGACATACAATCAACCATTGATCTATTCTATAGACATATACGCTGATAAATATGCAAAATCACCGGCAAATACGGACACCAGATAGCCACTAAGTCACACATAGCACGAAGTGGACTATCTGTCCTAAAAGGGGAGAAATCATTACCGAAGTATTTTCAAGACAAAAAGGTTATCATCGGTAAAAAACAAAAAAAGTATCCATTTCAATCACATTGGACATAAAGATTAAATAAAGATTTAAGCATCTTAAATTGTCAAGGGTTAGATTTTTTCCCGTTATTTATTTCATTATTGCCAGTGTTGTGATAAATGATTATTGCCAGTTGCCAGTGTAAATGATGACAGTAGTTTCTTGAATTGTAATAGCTGACTACACGCTTGTTGAAACTATACGGTTATCGAATATAAGCCTCAAAGCTCACCAGGTCGCTTAGTGAACTGTAATGGACTGTGTTGCACAGATGACCAGGGACAACGACGATTGGAATGTGGATATGGGAACTGCACGCTCAACGTGGATAATGCTATAATTGATTATAATCGCCGTGATATGGGTTAAATAGATCTTCATCAATAGATTATCTAGGAAAGTATATAGATTTACTTGTATATTCAAGATACAAGACTCTGATCTGATGGGGCATCGGATTCTTATTATTATAAAATAGGATAGTCTTCAAAGAATGGTCGATATCTTTAACAGAATGATAGATACCTGTAGATGAATTATAAATAATTATATATAGATACTTATTATCATCTTTCGATACCTATTTATCTATATTACTAATGCGTTACTCGCCATCTATAAACCTCACTGATTTATAATGGCAGGTACCCATCCATTGTGGTGGTAACACATTACACGGGCCATCTTCAAACCCACCAGTTAATAACAAATTTCTTGTTTTTTTTAATTCTTAAAAATGTATTGAACAAAATAAATTGGCAAAGGCAGGAGGGTTTATATCAGGTTTTTAACCAATTTTCCACAGTTTAAGAAAGGCAGAGTGAAAAGTGGACAATATGTCGTCAAAAGTGTATAATACCGTTAGTACCACGTTAAATCCTAAAAATGTTATAAAAACACTCGACATAGACTTTTTATTAGTCTAAGTAAGTAACCAATACACACTCCAAATTTCGCTCTTTTTAAGTGTTAAATTACCATTTCTGAGAATACCTAAGAAGCCATTAACCATTTCATTCTTTCAAAAATAGGAAATAAAATTTACTAAAGGGACAAACAAGAAAGAACACACCATGATGTAAATAATATCACATACTTTTTTATATCTCTCCAAAACTTCCATGCAGTATGTGTAAATGCATCGGAAACTGTCACCTCAATGTTTTGAATGTCTTGGAAACGATCCCCCACGACAAGCGTATAATGATATACCGGATTGAACATATAATCATTTCCTGGTGGATTTATGTAATTTCTAGCTTTAGTTTTATAATGTACATTGTAACCGTGGAAGAGGTGTATGGTTTTGGTCGAGCCTGGGGGCGTCTATTGTTCTGATGTAACACGAACTATAAATCCTACTTCAATATACCGTTTACGGGATGGAGTCCGTCTGTCGATCCTCGGGTGTATGTGTTCCACTATGTTTCTCCGGCATTCACGGGGGTGGTTTTTACGAGGTTCCACTGAAATTAGGGAAGGCGGTACCATGTAAAGGGGACAAACCGTCGTTATATAAGGGAAATACGCCTTTATACGACGCCAGTCAAACAAATACTCATACATGTATCTGTCTATATATCAGATGAATAAATAGCGGGCATGCATACAATTGGCTAACACAGTTTAACATAAGGAATACAAACGAAATTTAATGAAACGAACGTTTTTAATGAAAAAAGTGATTTACATTGTCATTCACAACTTGAACAAATGGGCAAACCTACCGAACCATTTACAATAAGTAATTCGAACATCCAGTTCGCTTCATGATACCATATTATTTTCCTCCAGTGGATCTTCTTTGTTATATCATTAAACCTGGAGTACTGCAGGTGTTTACTCGTGCCATAAGGCCTTAGGCTTGTCATGATGCCCCTATTGGATGCACAACATATGATTCCTTGGACGACATATTATTAATGATAAAAAATATTTAATTCACAATTTTTTGTGCTATACCAATGAATTAATTGCCACCAGAATTCAGTCTTGTTATTAAAGAACTAACTCCTAACACAAAATCGGTATTATTGCTAGTTTTCCGAAAGCCATTTTTTAAACACCTTTACAAAGAAATTATTTTCCCTTTTAATATCATGTGAACATGCTATAATACGGTATCAGAAACAAGTTGGTTTCCTTCTGCATCCGTGTGCACACAAAGTACTTGAATAATTGGGGTTTTAAACAAAAAACCAAATGTCCTCTCTCAATGGATTCCATTTTATAACCACCATACACAAAGGTGATTGTGTTGACTCTGTTTCAAAGCAACAGATGTATGAAGAAAGTCTTCAGCACCAATAATTCCATACATACTGAAACATGTACACCATCCTTGGAGTCCTAATCGTGTGGAGATATAAAACATACGGTTTACACGAAGCTTCATTGCAACAATTTATTATCTAACTGATCAATATCATTATATAAAGATTAGCCCTGAAACCTTATCCCACCAAGGTTAAACTTACTTAACTCAATTAGTTTTTATATACCTTCCGTCCGGA
>JARFOD010089417.1:0-18073 GCA_031763545.1 Mopalia muscosa | reverse complement strand
TCCTAGACTCTCTTAAATTAAACAGATTATGTGCCAAAAGATGGCTACTCCACTTAAACTTGTCTGGGGTTAAACCAACAGTCTCAAAATATTCCGGAGTTAACCTAAATACGTGCCTATATAATGAAATATGACCACGTTTATTGTCCCCTGATTTTCTAGCAGTTTACAGTATCCAAAAGAACAACAGTGTGAGCAGCATACATGTACCCATTATTACTCCTAGACGCTCTAAAATTCAACAGATTTTGTACAAATAGATGGCTACATTATTTTTAAAAAACGCTTAGCAATACTCACAGGTTAAACTAAGAGTCTATAAATGTTCAAGGGTTACCCAAAATACGTGCTAGGAAAATAGTACGTGGAAATCAAAATATCTCAACAACGTTTTATAGTGTACGGTTTCGTAAAAATGTGGGCGGAAAACCTTCCTTAATCGGATCGTCTTTAGATGATTTGTTTTACAGTTGTGCGGAAACTGCAATTTGTTAAAATACCTGAAAAACCTATCAATTAGAGAATTAGAAGATGTTATCAAAAACAGGATCGTTTCCCACTTCATGAAGAGTTGACTTTGCAGTAAATGAATTATTATTTTAAAACTGATGCTGCCAATACCGAAGACCTAAATACTGAAGACTTATACAAACCGACTTAGAAAGTTGTGTCAGAAGAGAAAATTTGTGCCTTAAATAGAAGTCTAAAAATGATATGTACACTGAATTGGTCCCAAAGTATGCATAGCGGACAGTGAGTTATTTTCAATATTAGTAGTGGCTTCAACGATTCAGCCATTCTTAAATATCGTGGAAACTAAGTGTTTCGCCTGTTTGCATATGATTGCATGTCCGATCATGTCACGTCGTTCCAGTTTACATCGAATGAGCAGCTAACGAACTATTTTTAATCTAGATTATGTTATAAAAAAACAACCCTATCTCTAACTTGTCTTAAATTAGAAATGATTTTGTTCTATTCCAGTCGCCAAGTACATCAAAAGTCAAAAATATCTCAGAATGACTACGGTTTAGGTCTGGTCGTCATCAAAGTACAAATAAAGGCCGATATTCTCAGGTTAAGTTGGTCCACAAAATGCCCTTGGATGTACGAGAATATTAGCACTGGAATAGGACGACGTCCATTGTCCCAAGATTTCGTTGTAGTTTCTAGAATACCAAACAGTATGATTGTAAGTAGCAATTATCACTGAAATGCCTAGGCTTTCTCAAATATGGCAGATTATGTTCCAATACATGGGCCACTCTGTTTCAAACCTGCAGCATGCCAAAAGTCCTAAAATTTTCATGAGAGAGTCACACAACATACTTGCTAGGAAAATGGCATGTGGGAATCGAAAATGACCACCTACATCTGGAGTTTTCCAACCAAGCAATGTTTCTATTTTCCAATATTTTAATATTTAGCTCTGTTCCTCAAACAATTGTAGTCGTCACTTGTTAAAAACTATTAAAAGCCTTGATGTTTCATATTAATGCAACTTGTCTATAATGCTCCTGCTTACGGAAAACAAATCCACAAAAGGGCATGTGATTCTACCGAGGAGCAGGGATTAAGATTAAGCTATCTGAACTGGTGTTGTATAAAGCAGAGAGACGTTGCTGCGCCTCGGTTGTCCATTCTGTGATATTCTCGTCGTTCTTTGCCAGTAATGTAGAAAATGCTTCGGGTTCTGAAAGTATACATAAGTATAGAGCTTGCCAGGGCATGTGACCTGCGAAATTGCACGTTATTCACACCACTTCCATGTACCTCCTATATCTTTTCTTTTTTATTAATCAGCAGAAAATGGAAAATATGGCAATTTACAGTTGTACCTATGCCGATCACCAACACGCAATATGACTGTGACAGATCAGTAACAAACTTAATATAAAAAGTATTGGGACATTCACTGGTTTCCCTGATTTACTCTTAACTGAGTATCATACAAGTACAAAACCATTCTGAAATATAATCATTGACTATAAGATATACCCGGGTCAAGGTGTTTTGCACTTCTTTATTTGCTGAGTTGTGACAAACGTGGCTCCAAATATTGGCAGAAATTAATGCGCGATGGCAAAGCATGCCATATTTAAGTTATCTTAGTCTCGTCTACTATAGAAACTCTCGCGAGTAGTTCAATATTTATAACGGTTAACGATGGAGTCGATCATTTCCGCCATGACTCATTTTTCGGACAATTCTTTTATTATTTAACGAAATTAAGCTGAGCTAATCAAATTCACACTTCTGAAATTAAGGGGTGTTTAAGGTGTTGTGCTCGTATTGAGATATTATGCCGATCAATTACAAAAACACTGCTTTGGCAGATTGATTAGCTTCAGTTATAACTCATCAAATTTCAATTAGATATAATCATGATTGTTTACCCCTTTTGACCTGTATTTGGAGGAATACTTTTTTCCTGCAAACAGAATTGATCAAGCAGCAAATTCAAACAGCCATCCTGATCAGTTATATGGCAGCGTGCATAAATCACCGAATTCTCAAGTTCTTAATGTCAACGGTTTTTGTTCTGTTCACCTCACTGTGGAGTGTGTCCGCGGGCTGCTGTGTAGTTCATTTAGAACTAATCAATCAACTCTAAGATAAAAACAGTTGTTAAATCCTGTTGTGCAATGTATCGCGGTAGGTTATAAGTAACAAGGGTTTGGTGTAATCATATTAACTGCGGTTTCCCATCGATGTTAAGTCTGACGAACACTGGTGCTGTGAGCGGAGTTAACTTTTTTATACCTGATTTAAAAGCCCACGCATTTGCTTGGCTTCCCGACACAAACAGAGGAAGGCATTAAGGGAAAATAAAACGAAATGGCGGATTTTGACACTTTGTGAAGATCCTGTTAATAGCAATATGCATCTAGCTAAAATTCAACCCTAAATGTTGGTCCATTTTTTTTTTTTTTTACATAACCTCTGTATTGAGTAAGAGTTGATTATAAGTTACATTGTGATTTGTTTTTTACACTGTGCTCAAGGCTATCTCACTTATATGATGGCGGTATATTCCAACGATAATTGACTTAGCAAAACTATAAAATGTTAAAAGTTTTAATAAAGTGTTCCTCTAGTTCTAAATGAAGTCAGCACCGCAACTCTCCAAACAAACAGCCCTTAGCCAGAGTGCCGGTTGAATTATGAGATTGTCAATTGGTCTTTTTTCACATAGTTTGTTTGATGTAGTCACAATACGCGTTGAGTTGCTAGTCCAACTAGTCGTTATACTTGGTAACAATGCTTAAGACGTGAGAACACTCGAGGTTAACGGATGAACTGTTATATTTGATAAGTTATTTTATATGGGAACATTCACGTTGAGCTGCGCCTATATAGCCAAGGACAATAGGCATATGCTCCGAGCGCAGATTCTGGTCTTAACCTAGCACTGGGGAAACTATTCTGACCGAACAAACACGCGTAACAATGTGTGATTGTCTTAGGTGCCAATTTGCTGTAACGCTATTCTGTTTTCATAAAAATGGAATACACTAGACCTGACGCTAAACACCATCCAATTGATCGAGTTGAGATGCGGAAGTCTGACAAATTTTCTGGATACCTGTCGATACGGGCACCACTGTCAGATACCATTACGTGCGGCGCAAATCACCGACCAACACTATTTTGAGTGTATTCGTTGTTTTGTTGGACGGAGATAATGTTTTTGCCCGGCACTGTAGCGTGTTAATGTATACTTGCATTGCGCAAAAAAAAAAAGAAAAAAATGGCTGGATTAGGACTCAATTCGATGTGTTTGGAAGTTTGCAAATGCATTTTAATGCGTTTTGTTAATAGCTCAGGACTAATTCCTAAATATTGACTGGAATTAAAAGTAGTTTTTTGTAAATTTTTAGCATATTTCAGTTTAAGAAATATTGCATTCTCATCGGCACTGTTTTTTGGTAACGCGGGTGCTGATCACTCTAATGGATGCTTTATACACTGACCAAGATGTGTACCAATGCGCGCTTCCCGTTTTTCTCTCGACAACGGTGCTAAAATATAAATTGATTTCTGATTAAAATGATTACAAAAATTCTTGACCCGAATATTCAATTTATGAAACGGGGTACTCATCTGCATTCGTTTGTAGCCTCCGGCGAGGAATAAATGAAAATTGCTACGTGAGTAGTCACTCTGGAGTCGCTCATAAGAGATCCTCTATTCATATTATTAGCCTTGGTTGAACAATGGCCTCACAGCGGTGAGATATGAAAATTTGTATGATTCGTAAACTCGGGGACTGTCATAGCCTCAGCCCTTCGATTTGTCTGACGGAAAACAAAATACTCCGTCACATTATGATTGCATGAAGTATACACTTTGTTAAATCTGTATCAAGTTTTCACTGAAACATTGTAAAGTGATGTGCTTTATGTATTTTGTAGTTAGCTTTACGTTGGAATCTCTATGGACTAAAACTAAAACAACACCGATTTGAGGAATTTGTCCAGATGCTGTAAGGCTTCCATGCCATGCTCAAGGTTACTTCTGATTGGCCCTTACGAAATGAAGACAATGGCTGGAAGCTAAGAGTACTTTAGACGCTATTTCTAGGTCTTATAAGGTTTCTTCGCTATATTTCACAAAGCATTATTGATCGGTATAAACCCAACATAATTCTGGGAATGGTATTAATGAGGAAAAATTTTACAATGAAGTATGACAGTGTTTCATTCACACCACAAAACATAATCGCCGTGGAATCGGTACAGATCCTATACATAGTTCATTATAAGACGGGAGGTCGTTATATATAGCATAGAAAAACTTGTTGAACGACATGAAAAGAGCTTCCAGAATTGGTATGATATAGGGCACCACATAGATCTGGAAATAGCTTATTTTGCGACAACGAAAATACTTCCAACGGTTCCACCAGAGCCATGGCTGAAGAACATTAAAGGGTTCCGATAGAGTCCTACTTTTCTAGGAGTGTAGAAAAGCGATAACATTGACCAGATGTTTTTGTTGATCTGTCTTGTTATTTAAACCCGACCTCTAAAAAAATTAATCGTCATACATATTTGAGTCTATATCGATTATCTTAACAAATCCTTTGATTTAAACGTAGAGGTTATACGTTAACAATTATCACAGACCTTTCACCAAGTCTATTAATCTTGGGGTACCCGTTATAACGAAAAACATCCGACGTTTACTTGTTTGGAACGTTAATGGAGCATAAGTGATCGTGTAATGAGTTGAAAATAGACAAGTATGGGTTCATCTAGTTCAATTAAAGGATTCCACCAACGAGTGTGTAGCAGAATCGATTCTGGCAGTTTGTCGTTTGAGAAGCCTAGTATAAGAGGCTTCACGTAAGGCTTGTACGGTTTTTAAAATCAAATTGTGAGATATAAAAACCATTAGTTTCATCGCGGACATGGCTATTCTTTTCAAATACGTTGTAACATCAATGCACGATACAACATTACATGATTAACCCTGAAAGGTTAAAATCATCAAGCACAGCTCATTCTGTTCTTCGGCATACGCACCTTTTGAAAATGAATGGCGCCTGCAATTCCATTATAATCCAACAAAATAGGACGCCGCAGGAAGAACTCTATGTCAAGCCATCAGATGAATAGTTCAATTAGATGTTTTTTGCTGACCCAGACGTCGCCGTTTTCGCTTAGTTAGCTCGGATCTCGTTCAGACAAACGACTTCAATCTGTTCAGCACTCATGCAAAACCGTTATTGATTTGTTCGATTTTTCTTTGAACTGATAAAACATTCAAATAAATGACTGAAAACCAAAGCCGGAGACACTCAGACTGAAGCTCAATGAAATGTTTTTATACAGGCGATTGATATATGGTACTTAAAAACCATTTCACACAATTCGGTCTGTTGATAATTAACCAAGCCTATGTCCCTATTTTTGTCTAGGAATGCACCATTGTTATGCATCACTGTACAGTTCTATAGCAGTATCATGACAATGGCTGCGTTTAATACATCTGGGCATGCAAGCGAATGTTTCAAAACTTTTACTGATGATACTATCTCCTGTTATGCTACAATTCTTAGCCTACGATTGGTCATGCAGTGTGGGTGATTTATTACCCTGTTACCCCGATCTATATAGCCTTGTCTAAAATATGTTTGATGAAAACAGCGTTTATAACTACAGGGAAAACCACAAGCCTAATAAAGCTTCTTTATTTGTTTGTTTGTTTGATTCAGGTTATACGTCGTACTCAAGGTTATTTCACTTATATAATTATGGATCGTCCATTCAACAATTTTCGGTCCTTAAATACGGTAGAAAATTGGGAGGAAACATCGAAATTTCCCCACCACGATCGCCAGAGCTACATCATGCAACTCACTCAAATACCTGATGGCCGACAGGCTAACTCGAAACCGTGGACGGTTCATCGAAGTAGAAATAGTAAGTTGACACGCTAACCACTAAGCCACGTCTGCGGGCCTCTAATATGAAGAATTGTCATCCATATGCGTTACAGTGTTTATGTCGATTGTTGCGTTGTATGTTAAGACATATTGGTCGGCATGTCCGTTAACACGGCATGGTGTCATTGAGAAATAGTGTATGTCATGAACGTAAAGTTTTGGTCAGATGGTTGCTTTTCAATTAATTTTGAGTTTGAAAACGATATTTGGAATGAAATGGTAACCTTGTGACAACTACGGAAAGATGTTGTCATCCATTAAACTGCTGGGCTGTCTGTTTAATTTGAGTTTAGCGTTGTACATAGTGGTATTTCAATTCGACCAACTGTCCATTTCACACTGTTTCTAGCCTTAATCGATGGAAAACCGGGAGGAAAACACGTTAAAACCCACCCACGATTTTCTTATGGCTGACAGGCGGACTTGTATCGTGTTAAATCCCGATCAAATCAAATCAGACGCACTTAAACATGTGAGCAGTAATCGAAGTAGGATTAGTAATCACACAGGCTAACCATTTGTTTGTCACCGCTCAGTTAAGGTCGCTGGTGTTCGTTGAATCATAATTTCACAATTTGACGTTAATATCGTTTTTTTTTTTCTCAACTATGTCCGGTTTAGATGTATGGAATAATATCTCGATAGCTTCACCTATACCATAGCACCGAGGCTCTCCGGTAAATGTAAATACCAAAACTTGTATAGGAGAAGAACGGTATGGCGAACTTGGAGTGTTCTACAAATTTGATTAACCATTTACCTCAATCGATACACGCGACCTTTGACTTCTGATATAACAAATCACTTTAGAGCACATACCAAAGTATTGAATGTAAACCATAAATGGAACGAAGCACTGGTATAAAAGATTGTTCAATGAATCATAATCGAGTCAAATTAATTCTGACGCTGCATTATCCTCAGGGTCAGACAAGGGTGACATTCGTGTCTGGGGACGGATTCGGGTTATTGGAGTAGCTGTCAGATTAGGAAAACCACAAAAGAACACGCAACATTATACAGCCAGAAATAAGCTTATATAATAAAATCGATGATTCTTAATTGGGCGTCTCGAGGACACTTAACAGCTCACCGAGCTTGACTCTACACGAAGGCTGCTCCGAATCAGGCAGTAAAATGATAAGTGAGATGATAAAACAGAATATACTGGGTTGATTTAGAAGATTGCAAATTACCTAGCATTTGTTTACGACCTCAAAAATTTAAATTAAATTCACAAGCACTGCATGTGCCATAAATGGAGTATATTGTACTTGGATCAGTCAGTGTTTGTTTATCGTTAAACATGAATTCAATAAAAAAAATGTAATTATGTTTTATATGCACTTACCTCTTATTTTGTAAATATTTTGTTTAGCCAGTTTTACCAGCATGTTCAAAACAAAAGGTAACGGCTGGACTTTATCCTTAAAACATAATAAGTGATGGTTGGTAAACGGAAGGTACATGTGTCATGATATATTGAGGATTAGGAGCAACAGGAAACACTGCATTGAAAGTTTGCGCACTGTGTGACACCGGTTGTCGTCTCTTGTTACCTAACCGGCTAAGCTGACGTCCTTTTAAAGGACTGATTGTTGTTCTACACAGTGCTTATATTACGGCGGGGAATTTCTAGCTAAATCTGTTACTAGCATAACCATACAATGTGGGATGTTTGATCCAGTAGGAATTTTGTTTTCCTCAGATGTCAAGTATAGATAATACTACCCCTCATCAAACAAATTACCCTTAACCAGAGGGCAAAGGACTAAGTTTAGAGAGATAAACATAATTACTTTGTGAAAACCGGATCACAGTTTGCTGTTTTGTTTCTAATTAATTGTTCATCTAAATTAGTACCATAACCGCCAATAACCCAACGTCTCAAAGTTTTTGTCTGTGTTGATTCTCAGTTTACTAATATTGATTGTACATAGATTTTAATGACTACTTGCATGCCGTAAAATCGTATACGATTACTCTGTCGGTGTTGGCGATTAACGTCCCAAGACCAAACAGTGCAGGTCACGTTCTTTATAAATAATTTCCTAGACTTCCTCTGAATACACTTCGAGACTTCCTGTGAAGCCATAACATATGTGTTCTGTCACAAAGAGTTCCTAGTTGTTTATATAATCAGTAAATATCCTGCTCCGTGTAGCATTGTGTCTATAGTGTTGTTGTAAACAGACATTATGGCAGAAGCCTGTCAAGCTACAAGTCGACTGAAGACCTAGGATAACAACGTGCAACCAATCAAATGTGTATTTGCATGTTTTAGATGAAAGTTACAATTGACCAAACTTGCTGATCCGTTAGTATTAGGTACTGAGTCTTTGTCTAAAATTATTTAAAATTGTGATTACTGTTCGACATTTGGTCATTTTAGATTTTTAGCTGTTGACACATGACACAGATCTTCAATCTGTTCAATCTTGTTGCCTTGGATTCGGTTTTGGGTCAATTTGTATTGCGATAAAAGAAACATATACTTTGTTTAAAGTTCTGTTTTAACAGTTCTGAGAATAAACCCCGCCTACTTTCGTTTGGAAGGCAAGCAACACCATATATGGCAAACTGTTACCATATATAGTCAATTGGGTCAAGTTCAAATTGAGGTAACTTCCGTTTAGTACCCAAAGAACACCATATATGGCAAACTGTAAACCCGTGTATTCATAACAGATGTATTTCTATGTTTGCCCGTTCAAGAAACACTATTCAGACAGAACGGAATGGGAACGATAGTATTATCAGCACTGCCCTGAAAATTTCTGTGTTACCAATGTACTACTACTACTCCTAAAGAGATATACCATGTTTGCCAACTACTGTAATGATTTATTAAAATATGTGTATTTTGCATCACCCCACGAAGATAAATAGCTCTTGTTCTTGGGAATTGTTTTGTTTTTTTGTTGTTGATTTGATAGATTCTTACACCAGGTGCAGTATCTTGAAATTTCATTTGGTCATAGTTCCCCACGAACCAGTTCCTGTGTCTATTTATCATGTCTTGTCAGTAAAAGTTTAAGTGAAGCAATGTCAGTGACTCAATGACACCAACACTTTTGATTGGTATCGAAATTTTCCTTCCAGGCACTCACCCGCGTATATATTCATTTAAGCAATCAATTGCGCATTTACGTATTAAGTACTCTCTCATTCAATCGCTCAAAACAGCCCCAGTCAAACTACGTACTTTCTTCTAGGCAGCATTGTGATCTGATTCCTCTTTGTTTCACTGTTCATCAAAAGGATGATAGAAATTGCTTTGTTTACACAGTTTTCCCTACACAAAAGAATATACTAATTTATTTATAAAATGTATAAACAGGATTTTTGTGTTGAAAGAAAAAGGTCCCTTTCCGGTGGAAGCAAATTTCTTGTACAGATCAGAATCACACATTTTTATTATATGGTCCCTTGTATCCTAGGACTTAAATAGCATCACGCATCAAAAGCTTTGCGATGACTTGCTTTGCATAGATCTTTAATTTAAGTACACCCGGATGTCGCGAAGACTTCTAAGAGTGAAAGCGCTCTGCATATGAACAATTTGAAACTATGTGCGTGGGTGTGAATTTAAAACAAACAAAAAAAAAGCAATCGTTTTATATTCCATTTTGAATTCTTGCTATTTTGCAACGTGCAATCTTCTGTAAAATTCCAATTACAGTAGGACAACTTATCTTTCTGAACAAAATTAAATTCATTTTATTCCCAGCACATATCTGAGTATACAATTTTGAACATTTTTTATATAAAACTGAGACAATATAAGGGTTTGTTGAATGTGGTAAGGAATCCAATGTCTTCTAGTTTTGTCTTCGTTTCCGGTGTAGATGATTAGAAGCCACAAAAAGTAAAACACGTAGTCGGGTAATATGTTTACCTGTAACGTCATTGTAAATAAATTAAAGAATTTGAAGTTAGGTGATATATACCTGGTCTCCGGGCTCCACCTAACGGCCTCTCTGGGTTGTCATAAATCTTAAACATGACTTCAAGCTGACTGATTGCTTTCTTGTGGCATGTGTGTTTAATACATAGAAGCGACTTATATAACCAACAGCCATTTTCGTCACAATGACTTCCGCTGAAACAAGATTGAATTATACATATGAGCTATGAGTGTCATTATGTTAAGACTTAAAAGGAAATCCTTAAAACTAAATTCAGAAATGTACTTGCTTTAGGGACTGTATCCAGTTATCGGCCGTTTTCTCATCGGTCGTTTTTTTTTTTTAAACGACGATGTAGAAAACCATGGGTGTTCAGCGTTTTTTTGTGTTCACTGACGCGTAACTCTTATATTTCATTCCCGGTACAGCACGGTAGGGGGTAGATAAATCTCTGCCATACTCTTCTGTGAATCATACTTTGCGTTGTGTGCAGTTTGGTATATCTGCCAAAGTTATTTAAATACTTTTTTTAACGATGTCGGACAGGTATATATTTGTATCATTAAACACCGCATAGTCCCTTGCGTAGTATCGTCGCAGTCATTAACAAACCATGAGAGAAAATTTTCCGCCGCTTGGAGACTTTCGTCATGAAACTACACAGGTATATAGCTGTAGCCTTACTGGTTTTGAAAGTTGACACCAACGGCATGGCAACATCAAAATCTGAGTTGTACTTGTCTATATCGATCACAATAAGTTCAAAACCGCTGTATGTCGTTCACGGTGGGCGTTTAACACTTATCAGCTACTGCCTTATTAATTTGTGATGCCTATATAATGCCTATATAATACCTGTCCGCAGTATGGAACTTTCACCCCATGCACAAAACAGTTCTTGCAAATTGTACTAGATAATGCACCCACTGAGAAGATAATAATGGTTGTAAACATTTAATGGAGATTATAAACTTTATGTATTTTGTCTCCCCAAGGAATAATTTCCCATTTGCTCTTATATGAATATGAATGTATATAATAAGTGCATGAGTTTTTGCCAACAATCAACACATGTAATTAGAATATAAAGGGCATGTTTTTCGGTCAGAACAAATAACTCAACATCAAAACAGCGCTCCTCGTGTATGGCATTTAACCAAACAGAACGAGACTTCCGCTGCATACTTTGAAAAGACAATACAATGATCAATTCTCAAATACCAATACTGTACTGTAAATGCATTTAAATAAATAAAGCTGTTTGAAACGAAGGACGTTTCAAATTATCGATTAATATACAGCAATTGATATACAATATATTGAAGCCCATAGTTTATTTTACAGTTAATGCGAACTGTTTACGTACCAGTGAAATCTCCCTTCCCCATGTATAATACATGATTAATACGCCAAAATGGGGTTCTTCATCAAGTTCAATAGTTATTATATGAATGTATAAACTGGGTCTGGATTTGAAACTTAAACTACATATCACAGGCGCTCGGTCAAGCAAATCAATGGAAATACACACAGGAGCAGTTTTACAACCCATGAATAAGTGATACTAATATATAATATTTAAATTTGGCTAGACCCGAGCCACATTTAACGAAACATTATTGTTGGAATACACACGTCAAAAAAGTGAAATATCCTTAAGCACGGCCTTAAACACCAATCAATCTAACAATCAATTAAGCAATCAATCACTTCAGCCACCAATCAATCAATCAATTAATCATTCAATAAACAGAAATGGAGACACTGGAAAAAGAATAGCTTCAATTGTTCAGTGGGTACTTCTGGTGTCAAAAACATTGAACACCAGCATGGTGTATAGTTTGATAGTGGTATCTAAGGGAATGGGAACTAAATTTGTCAGAAATAGAATTGGAAATTGTGATAATTGTTGTGAATCGTAAAGTTTGAAATTCAGGGTCTTCAAGGGGATTCTAAAGGAAGGTCAGATCTGTTACGTGACTACCCCAATTATATATAGGAGTTCTTACATACTATATAAAATGGGTTGGACTCAGTATTCCTACATTATTTGTCCTCTTGGCATGTTAGAGTAGTCTCCCCTTGCCAACAAGTCTTCCAATGTCAGTATTCCTACATTATTTGTCCTCTTGGCATGTTAGAGTAGTCTCCCCTTGCCAACAAGTCTTCCAATGTTTATCAGTAAACTTTTTTATGTTAACTTCTATTTCGATTTTACTGTTAAATTGGAGTATGTGTTATAAATATATACTGTCAAGTAAAAGTGCTTCGCATATATCACAATAATCTGGTCGTCACGTGTTTGGTGTGCACACACACACACACACTCACCATTACTCACACGCACACTCACAGTTATCTGTAATCCTTTCCCTCTTTTGGTGACTAAGTTTATTTCAGTATATACAGCATGACAAGCAGCAGTTGGGCTAGCAAAGTGTCAAATCAGTTTTGAAAATATACCCCAAAAGTAATAATTGGCTGGGAATAAGTTGCGATGAATCGTTTTCGAATCGGGTGCTTACATTACCATGTGATACTGTTGGGCAGTTCCTCAAAACACAAGATGAATTGATTCAAGCTAGATACTTACATAACAACTAAAGCTTCCTTTGTATTTTGAGACATTTTGATATGTGAGTCCGACATTGTGATATACCCCATTACTATGATAAGTGGACACTTCACTCCGAATCAGACAACTCTCATTCTATTAAGCAGATCTGTAATATGTTCATTGGTAAAAATCTATTTCTTTGAAATATATCAAATTGCACTTTGAGTTTTGCTTCACCCATACCGACTATCTTGATTTGAGTATATAGTTTCTGAATTAAACTAGGCTTTATGAAAGACAAACCAGTGACCCCTAGAGGCGGTGTTGCATTTATCATAAATCTGTTGCGCGTAACCGACGACACGCACTAAAAGTGGCAAGCAGATACAAGACCAAACATAATTTATATACCTATCACAGATGTTTAAGAGTTAAATCTATTGTTATCATTTTTGACCAATTCTTTATCCAAAGTACATAATCTACCGGCATTATGAGTCAGATTCCTGCAACCGTTTGATTACATTTAAACACCTATCTTAACATTAATATCAAAAGTTATGTCCCCTTATTTAAAAAAGATACCAGTCAAACTAATACACGAATGACCTTAAACTATTACTGATTTGTTGGCCATCTTGTAACAATAGACCAGGTTTTAATTGGATGCACATTGGCCTGGCATTGCGTACGAAAACGTTCTAAACTTTATTCCCGGACCTACCTGTGGAGATTCCAACTCTAAGCTATCACCGAGCCATCTTGTCTGGTTTCCGATATTTCGGAAACAAACTTTCATCGCTTATTGATATTCATCGCATCATAGCGTGGATGTACTTCGGAATACTTTGTAAACAACAACACGTGTTTTGCTTTATCTCTTATTATAAATTGTGACCTTTTGAAGTAAAAATGTATATAGTTTGGTTTCGGTTGTGTTCCATTAACTTGCCAAATGCATAGACTCGCCTGTACAGATCAATGAACTCTTTATGTTCTGGTTTTCTAAAGATTTTCATATAAGCGGGTACATGTATAAATATTTTTTAAAATAGGACAAGTTCTCTGTCTATACACCCTGCGGACGGTCCGAATCTTAATTTAACCATAATTAAAATATGTAAGTCATTCAAATTCGTAAATTTATTGGTCTCATGCTGGCACACCATCCTGTAGTCTAATGTCCACTCCAAATTAAACAAAATAAAAACCGACAAAGTGAAATGGTTATCTTCTGGTATAGAGATTGTGAGAAATACACCTTCTAAACGTTATTCGCGAACCTACCTCGAGATTTCATGAGGAGATTCCAGCTCCAAGGTATCACCGAGCCATCTTTGTGCTGATTATCCCCTGTTTTTCGGGATTTTTATTACTTTACACCATACATTCGCCAAAATTTTAATCACAATCAAGTGTGGAAATGAAATACTCAAAATTTTGAAAATCAAAACCTTGACAAATCCAAGAATATAAAAATTTAAAAAACGGAGTTCCTGACTTCCGGGTTGAAGGCAGGCTGGGAAAAATCATGCACATCTTATATACTACCATCCAATGACCTATATAAACTAGACTGGGCATCTAGACTCGAATCTATTGGCTCACATGTGCAAAAAGCAACGCCATCTTGGTAAAGTAATTCTCCGCCCACTTTACAACGTAAGCAAGTACAAACGACCTTCTCCATCTCTGAATTATCGTCTATAGCTTCCACAATTTTAAAAAAATTTACAAAAGAAAGGTGTTTCAGCGACAACAAGGATATTACTTGCATGTTCTAAGTATTCATTTGAACTTTTGGTAACTTGAAAGATAACAAAATAAATAAAATAGAAGCCATGTACAGATTGAGGTAGAATTTCCGCGCACAATTTTAGTATATTTTTTTTAAAATAGAAATTCCCAACAGTTTTCGATGATTTTTAGTTTGAATTAATGTCTACTGTGTTTAGGAACTTGTAATAAACTTTAAATCAGTTTCAAGGTTTTATAAGATCCTAAATCGGCCACTAAAAGTGACGAAGGGAGATAACTCGTGTCTAAAATGGCATGTAATGCATATGCATAACTGTAATGGTAAATATTGATTATTTTAGAGTAAATTCTATCCAAATGTTTTCTGATAATATAAACACAGCGTTTTTCTAAACGTCCTTAATAGGGTGGGTTTTTTTTTGGCAACTTCACTTATAACTTGTACATTTTTTCTTAATGATTTAGAAAAATAAAATTGTGATAAGAGTATTTGTAGAAATACAGTAAAATGTTTGGATATATGAACCAATGTATGTAGCAGCATGTGGAATTATCTTTTGAGTTTTCATAAAACTCATTATTTGTTGAACATCAACAAATCTGCTGAACCAAAAATACTATATAAAAAAGCATTTAAAAAAACCACATAGTTTCATTCTTACTTTTGACAATTTGTGTCATCATTTGTCATGGATACATTCATAAATTTTCAGTTTACTTTGACATACAAATTACAAATTATCTATTATCTATTTAATATGAATTAAAAACACAAAGTTTTAGATTGAGAGTGGAGTATATTATAATTACTTTTTTAAAGCACATTATGAGTTACCATGCAAAGTCAGATTTAAATAGGTTTATAAGAGTTGATTAGGGCAATATGGAATATTTTTATTGTCATCAGACCTGTTTATCCTAGACAAAATTGTTGTGTAAAAACATTCCTTTTCAGGGGTATTTTTTTTTTACCACTAATTTATGTGATAATGCGTAGCATTGAATTTATTTTCTGTGAGTATTTTAATGGCCTATTGGAGTATTCAACATAATTTTTAGTGTGAAGAATACTCTGGAATGCACCAGGTAGGTAGGTCTGAGCAATGCAAGCCATATTGCTACTATTTGTGGAATTATGGTCATATTTTAAGTACAATTGTCAATTTTATAGACTTAAAAACAATTCAATCTAATGTAACATGTTCGTTTATATTTATAACAGGATAATCATTTTGAAGCATGTATTTTACTCTCATTTATCATGTTAGTGACAGTCCCAACATTTTATGACTGGTGGAGACATGCTCTTATGTCTTATCCCTTATCTATATTATAAAGAATTAATTAAAAAATACTAGTTAAAAAAGAAGAAAAAACTCATATTACACAAATCCAATCATGGACTGGATGACCTGAAACACTGTGGAAAAGCCTACCACCACAAGAAATTAAATGCCCAAAGAGACAAACATGGTTATATCAGGCTTGCTTGTAAATACTCTTCTACATATAAGTAAAATATCCTTGAGGGTCTGGTCAGTTGTATCAGAGAAAACCCATCATCATGACATTTAAACAAATCAATCAACTGCAGATGTAATCTATTGATTGGTGTTTACGCCATAAATAATGTTAGAGTCAGGCATAGAGTGCAAAGCATAGATAAATATGTCTGTTAGAATTTAAACATAAGACCTTCTATTTAATAATAATGCAATTGTGTGAGATAATTGACAGCAATTAATTAAAAATATGCATATCTTGTGAAATTGATGAAAATTATGCAAAACTCTATTGTGGGAAATATATCCCAGGACGAATACACCATATACAGATAAGGCAGTATCATTGACATCCAGATTTACCACGTTCGACCGTCATTATCCGTCCATGACACTGGCAATAAGCAACACGGGACAGACATAACACCAGAACAATCTGATTGTTATATGATATTAATATAATTACTTATGACAGAAAAAATCGTCTCACAAACCTCTCGGATTCGACTGTAACTAAGTATTACAACAACACACATTGCAAGTGTCAAATATTTTATTAACATTTTGCGA
This sequence comes from Mopalia muscosa, assembly GCA_031763545.1. NCBI lineage: Eukaryota > Metazoa > Mollusca > Polyplacophora > Chitonida > Mopaliidae > Mopalia > Mopalia muscosa. The sequence goes on along the minus strand of JARFOD010089417.1, from coordinate 1,327 downwards.
AAACTACAACATTTTGGGTATAGAAACATTAGCTAGAAGTGCATCTTACCAGTAGGTTATTAACGGTTTCGCTCATCGATCCATGTATAATGCCACAATTATATGAAACACAAAATAATAGCCAGTCTAGTATATATAGGTCATTGGTTTAAACCCTCGACAACGGTCATAGTGAGGGTTTTTTAAATCTCTGTCGTCATTAGGACACCTCGTCAAAACCCTCGACGCCTGTGGCGGCTCGGGTTTTGACTCCGTGTCAAAATGACGACAGAGGTCTTAAAAAACCTAACTAAGACCTCTCTGGCTCAAGCTTAAATCCCTACGATAAACCTTTTTGGGCGTTAAACTTGAAAAGTGCGATCTTAATTTGAGCATTATGTCCATAAAATGTAAGTTAGTTGCATCAGTTGGCGTACATTGCAACACCTTGGAGTGGGCACATTCCAACATATTGTTACATAAGAGCTGATTCAATGTACCCGATAATTTCACACAGAAATTTGCCAATAATTAATTTATTTGTCCAGCAATCCTCTAAAACTTCACATTAAAGTAGCATTTATTTCTGGTCAGTATTCTTCTTTCCATACAATTAATGGTAGCTTTGTTGTAAACGTGCCCGGCTTTCGTCTACAACGTTCCACTCCACAATAGATACCACTAGCTCTGGTCAGCAGATGCCGGAAATGCCGTAACAGCCTGATCCTTTTGAGCACACGTAGTCTTCTACTGTAAAGTTCCCGTTCATTAACCCTGGTTCCTCTGCATGCAGCCTTGATATCTCGTCAGGCGAGTCCAGCCTGGAGCGGGGTCCTCAGGTTGGTCCACGTGCCCATACACATGTTCGAGACACGGGCCAAATTCACTACAGCTTATGTATATTTTAATTGATCTACAATTGATCTAATTGATGTGCAAGAGTGAATGCTTTTAGAAATATATTTATATATATACGTATATATAAATTTCAAGCAAACTTTTCTCTTTCTACAATGATATGTTTTTATAAAGCAAAAAAAAAAAAAAATAAAATTAAAAAAAAAAAAATAAATAAAAAATATATAATTGGTCCCTTATAGCCGGACCTTTACCAAAAACAGTAGCTGGTTTTGTTTTCTGTTAGCCAAGACTGATTTCTGCTTCAACAAAGTCGAAATAAATATCCAAGATCGAGTTTTTTAAATTTATTTTATTCACAATTCTGTGTCTGATCTGCAGAATTTGAATGCTTTAATTGACAACAAGGCTTCATAACGTAGAGTTTTAACATTTTTATTGTGACATCAATTTGTGTGTTAGGAAAGATCTCCTTATACTGAAATAAATC
>JARFOD010089406.1:0-18074 GCA_031763545.1 Mopalia muscosa | reverse complement strand
GGATTCATGTCAGTTTTCCACTATCACCAACCAGACAAAAAAAAAAAGAATCTTGTAGCTTTGTATGTGGTGTAGAATACTAATCAATGTTATTTTTTGTACAGGATATGTGTCTTATCGGAACTCCTTAACAGGAACATGGTTCATTCAAGCGCTCATTTATGTTATTAAAAACTACGCTCATAAGGTTGACCTTCTTAGTATCCTAACAAAGGTAGGTTTATTTTAAAGTGGAGTAGAAGGGCCTAGTAAATTGCTAACTGGGTCTGGTTTCTACATGTGTGGTAAGACATACAATTATAATGATACACCACAGTATCCAGCAATTTGTTTAAGTTCTCCTGAACAGGTGGTTTCGTGTGGGCTTATTTTATCAGGGGCAATAACTGGTATCATGAAGCCGACATGTTTTTGTGTTTATGTTTTGTCTGGACGTGTCAGTGGGTTGCCTGTGATGTTCAGGGTGTTTGTCTTCACCCTGTGGGTTTCAAAATACTGACTTTGAAAGGCCGTCATAGTGCATACTCTTAGTCTTTTTTTTTTACCTTTACTTTGGTAAGGGTATGAGTGTGTGTGTGAGTGTGTAAAACCCTCCAACTGAGAACTTGCATGTCAATGCACACCTTTCAACTGAGAACCTCATCTCCAAGTGAGAACCTAAACCCAAGTTTTCAGTTGTTTTTTTTATTTAAAATGCCAAAAATGATATATACAACTCAAAAAAATTCGAAATAAGCTAGTCCCATATTGGCAGGTTCAACGTCTTCCGTGTGTAGGAGATGTGCGCGGATTTTCAGAGCTTCATAAAAATGCGCCTTTTTTCCATCCACACGTTTCGTTCATCCTATGATAGTGCACATGCGCCGCAAACCATCGATATCCGGTATATGCACTCCTGCAGAAGCTGTCAGTGAATTCAGTAACGGTAAGTTACTTTTGTTTGATGAGAATAACATGTAGTAGTTTTAACAATTGTTTGTGATTGTGAGCATTGTTATTTATCAGGATTGTCCTTAAGACCTGCTGGCTGGCCTGGTAGTAGGCCTAAAAGCGCCGAAAGTTATCGATCGATATACACGAAGTATTGGTCATTGTCCACTTTTCGTGACTTTGTAAAGATCGCTTTTTTTACACACATTCGATATGATCTTTATCGGACATTGTTCAAAATTCCCAGTTAACTCATTCATTTGAATATAATTTATTTGCAAAGGTTGAGTGCCTGAATCACAGTTCATGATGCTTTTTTGTATATATTTACGGTTTGAAGATGGTCATCACAGGAATTAATCATACAGCATTATATGTAGGCCTACTATTATAGGCAGTTGTGTTACAGAGTTGATTACCATAGTTCCAAACGGAAACAATTGTCATTTCATAATTATCTACACAACATGCCTACTTAAAACTATTTATTTTATTTTTTTATGAAACAATCTATTCATATTTTTGTTGTTGTTGACGTTCTAGTGTTCTCAACACCCCCTTTTAGCCATTTGGATAGTGTAATTTACGGTACTACTTTTCCACAGCATTGCACGTTGATTTGCATTTAGTAGGTAGATGACTACATATTATAATATCTGTTTCTCACATTAACGATGATTTTATTTTCTTCTGGAGATAAATCTAGGTGTTATGGTTGCCACATTAGTTAGTTTTGTTGTTTGTTGTTATGTAGGCCTAATACCTGAAGCCAGCTGTGGAAAGAAAAATCGATTATTAAGATTATGTGAATTATATATGTAGGCCTACTGTTATTCAAGTGGTTCAATTTCTGGTCTCAATCAAACTCAACAAATCTTATTGCATGTCCTGAGTTAAGACATTATTTTATATTATGAAAATAATGTCAATTGAATAAAAGCAGACATGCTTTACATGTATTTACTTCTTATTGATTCACTCAAGCTAAACAGTGTTTTTCTTCTTTTTTAAACCGATATAAACGTCGTAAATAATTGTATTGCATTTTTTTATGACCTAACGCTGTTTTCGATATCTACTGATAAACGAATCTTCCTCTAGACTACTGTGAGCATTTAAGATTTTTTTGATTCACGGGAAATATGATTAAACAAGCTCAAAAGAGACAAACCCACCTTGGTTTGTCTTATGCCAATTGTGAAGTATGTCACTGCTTTGTGACACACTGGGTCTTATTACAGTTTCAACAAGCATATTTCATAATAAAAAGTGAATGAAAATATATGTCCATATTGTTATTAGTTAGTATAAAACAATATGTACCCCCCCTCTAAATATTTCATTTAGCTAAGTTATAGAAACATCTGTTTATGGATAGATTAATAAATCTGTTAACCTGCTTGTAATGTTAACATTCAAGCATGCTTATTCTTGTCTATGAAATGATTACATATGACAGAATATAGAGAACTGAGTAATGCTTAAAGAGGCTATACCACAGAATTCAGGCCAAAAATCAAGAAACAAACTATTTAAACAGGGTTTTCTATATTTTTGTAGGATGGCACAAAGTATAAGTATTCAGAATATATCAATCTAGACAATGTGGGATATAATGTGTGAAAATATTAATACTGTTTGTAAAATATATTTATAAATATCCAGGACTCATTTCTTTATCATCCATAGTCATCCCGAATGTGTTGCCCATTAATCATGTTAATAATCTGTTTTCAGACAATGGGGAAGCTAGTATTTGTGAAGATGTTGGTTTAGATGGCCCTAATAGAACAACAGAAGGTAACTATAATATTGTAATGGTCAAATTGTGTTAGATTTAATGTTTGTCCTCAGTTGTGTTTTGTTTAAAGTGTGTACAGTCCTCAGTTGTATCTCAGTATAACTTTCTCTTAAATCATGTAAATATAAAATAACATTATGTTATTAATATAACTTTTATTTACCTTTGTTTATCATCCATATGATATCATCACACATGTGTTGCTCATTGATTATGTTAATAATCTGTTTTCAGACAATGGGGAAGCTAGTATTTGTAAAGATGTTGATTTATATGGCCTTAAAGGAACAACAAAAGTTAAATATAGTATTGTAATGGTCAAATTGTGTTAGATTTAATGTTTGTCCTCAGTTACGTTTTGTTTAAAGTGTGTTAGGTCCTCAGTTGTATCTTAAAATAACTTTCTCTTAAATCATGTCAACGTAAATTAACATCCTTGTATTAATGTAACTTTTATTGCTCATTAATCATGCTAATAATCTGTTTTCAGACAATGTGGAAGCTAGTATTTGTGAAGATGTTGGTTTAAATGTTGCTAATGGAACAACAAAAGGTAAATATAATACTGTAATTGTCAAATTGTGTTAGATTGAATGTTTGTCAAATCTATCTTAGTATAACTTTCTCAATATTAAGGTATGAATGTAACTTTTATTTTGTTTAAAGTGTGTATATATAGTGTTATTTGTGTAGATGGGAATATGGATGGCTTTGATGGAACAGGTAAATTTATCTACTGCCAGTACTGCTTTGTAATTTACTCCTTTCAATTGGAAAAAGTCTATTTCAATGCAATGCCAAGTCAGTAAATGTTTGTTTATTAAATACTGGTAAATTTTGACATAATCAGACTTGATAGTCAGTGGTTCTTTTTGGTGATAGCTGCCTGGTGCTCACATATTTAAGGGCCATCCAGAAGCAGATTTGTTGTGATGTACTGTCCTTGTCCCCCTGCTTGTCCTGTTCTTATGACAATGGGTGTTTCCTCCACCCTTTTGACTCACACACTGTCTTTTTGGTGAATTATCCCTGAGACTTTGTTAGACAACACCAACCAAACAAAATAAAGGGTTGGGATCAGTCCATGTAGATATTAATCCAAGTCTAGTATATCATTGGTTTTATTTTTCAAAAATACCTGTATTCTTTTTATCATTCCCAGGGTGATTGTTATTCCCTTTCTTATGTTACACTAGACTCTGATTTCGAGGACATTGTTGAGGATTCAGAAGAGGAATACATTCCCCCCTCTGACAGCAGTTCTGGTGAAAATGATACACAGTCTGACAAAGATCCTGGAGTGTCATATACTCAAACTGGCCTAGACATAGGTTTGGTTCAGATCAATCTGAGTTCACTTCTACAAACATATCTATTGTGGACCAGGGTGCACAATCATCTAAAGCATCAGCCCTTGAGCTACAACATAGCAAGTCTTTGGACAGTGACAACTGGAAAGCTAAGTTACATAATTGCCTTTTCTGTGAAAAGTTTTTTCAAAAAATGGCAAGGCATCTTGAACAAATGCATTCAGAGGAAATTGATGTTGCAAAAGTTGTTAATCTGTCAAAGAAATCAAGAGAACGTAGAGTTGCCTGGGCTTCTTTAGTAAACAAAGGGGACTACAATCACAACCACAGTGTTTTAAACAAAGGTTCTGGTTGTGTTATTCCAAAATACAGAGCCAGACCTAAGCAGTCAGTTTCTGTTTCTGACTATGTCCCTTGTGAGTTTGGCCTTAGCATGTATGTAAGAACGGATCTTTGGAAACATCAGCAGGCATGCCCTTCCAAAGCCAACAGCTCTTCTAAAAAGCGTATGGAAAAGGTGAAGAGTGGACAATTTTTACTTCCTGTCAAGGTGGAGAATAAAGATTACTATGCCAATGTGGTTATCTCAATGAAGGATGATGATGTAAAGAGTATTGTTCAAAAAGATTCCTTAATCAGTGCATATGACTCTATGAAAAGTATGGCCATGAAATCCATAATAGAAACTATATTTCAAACAAGCTCAGAGAACTGGGAGGTCTGCTATTGTGTATTTGGGATGAGACTGGTCGTCAACTGTCTTTGGAGGACTGTCTTGATCCGTCTAATTGGGAACTACTAATACAAGGAGTTAAGCAAGTAGCTGGTTATGACATTAAAACTCACAGGTATGCTACACCGTCGCTTCCTCTTAAACTGGGAGGGAGTTTGCAAAAATGTGCCAAAACACTTTGCACAAGGAGTTTGATTCAGAATGACAGTGAACAGCACAGAAAAAGCCAAGCTTTCATGGATCTATATACCAGTGATTGCTCAGATCGGATCAGCACTATGGCTTTATCAACAATGAGTACAAACAAATACAACAAACCCGGACTCTTGCCCCTGGTAGAAGATGTAGTAAAACTTTAAACCTTTTTGTCTGAACAGATAAAAACACTAAGTTTGGCCTTCAATAAGGATCCTATCGCCAGCATATATGCTGATTTAGCACAAGTCACACTTGCTCAAATAATACTGTTTAACAGAAAAAGAAGTGGGGAGGCTCAACCCATTAAAGTTCAGGATTATGTGAAGGCAACAGAAAATCTCTGTCAAAATTTGAAATTCACCTATGTAATACTCACACAAGAATAGAAATGAGAGGGAAACTAGGGAGAGGGGTGCCTGTTCTCCTGACAACAGAAATGGCCATTAGTCATTCTGACTGTGGGATATTCTCATCACTCGCCATGGTCCGCCCCATAACAATTCTTGTTATCACTTTCTCAGGAACTTTTGCTCCAATCAGTCATATTTTATTTAAAGCTAATTATAAGCTTTTTGCAAGGGGACCTTCTAGCTACTTAGCTTGTTACTGTTGGAATACAGAACTCTCATAAAATAAAACATCTTTAAGCTCAGATTAAAGTACCAATCAAACAAAACCAAATGAAATAAATATAAGCTACTTTGTTTATCACCCCATTTGAGATTGGTAAGTAAAACCAAGTTATAACCTATTGACTTTAGGCTTGGTATGGTTTGTTTGAACACAATATATGGTTCGTTAGGTTGTTCACATTAACTTTAACAAAGATATACACAATGAGGTTCTTTATATATTATCTGTTTGTTTTTATTATGCATTTGTGTTCAAATAAACAAATAACTGCAAGCAACGTTTGTGACTTTTTTATGTAATATCTGGATAAAAGACGAAGCTGCACTGTAAAGTCGATTTCCTTGTTGCCTCCTATTTGGCATCGTTTGTTGTCAGTGACTTCAACCATTTGTCTGGCTACTCGTCAAATGAGTGAAATAATCCCAAGTACAAATGTGACTCCCAATCAAACAAGACATCAGTGTTAGTTTTGCACTTTGACAGATGTACTATAACCAACAAGAGGAACATTTTGGCGTCAAAATATATTATTTTACCTTATGGAAGTTTAACCTGGGATGATCACCTTTTTGGGTACGAAGTTTTATCCAACACAAATTAAGTGCACATCATTATGAATACTGCCATATTATATCAGTTAAGAGATGAATGTATTTTGCAGTAGCAAAGTGATATGCAACACTGTTTATTTGATAAGGGTTAAACGTCATGCTAGGCGAGGCTTTACCCCATTATTTCACTCTCTGACTCATAGAACCATGTCAGTAGAACAAAAGTAGAGGTACTTCCCAACTAATTCCTATTTTATTTATACGGGATAAATTAAATTGAGCAAACTGTAAAGTCAGTTTTTCTTGCTTTTTATTTTATCCGTTTGAACCAATGGCTTATTATCGGCACACTTTTTGTATAAGAGAACTATCCGTCCATTCAGCAACCGAACTTTAGATGAAAAAATTATGCCATTGTAAGAGCGGCTTGCCAGAATGTTTGGTGTTTAGGTATACAAACGAATGCTTAGCTGGCAAGATAATAATTATTCATTATTTTCGGTAACACTTTACACACATTTTATAAACTGATAGACATTACATTAACACACCCTTATATCAGCAAAATATATAACATGTTAAGTCTTCACTTGTAAGTGGGGGTGTCAAGATTTTTATTTGAAGAAGTGGTTGTGGCGTCTTCATTTTCAAATATGAGTGCCAAGTTCTCATTTGACGGAGTGGGTGTAACGTCCTCACTTGTAAGTGTGTGTGTGTGTGTGGACTTTCAGATATGGTGAGTGACCATGTGTTTTCCCAGGGATTTTGACATTTAAACCTGTTCTAAGTATAGTTTGCATTTAAACTGTCTTTCACCAATACGTGCTTGTCTATGTGCCCTTAAATTTTATGATCGAATTTGTTATCACAAGCCGATATTCACACTTCTTAGGGATAGTCAGTGAAGTGCCTAATCAGGTGGCATTTGAAACATTTGCTACTGTTTAAACCATGGATAAACAATGTACATATACATGCTAGTAGAGTTATATGCTCCACATGAAGTGCTAGAGAACAGGTAGGTTCTCCAACCCATTGTCACGGATTTTGCTTTTAGAACGTCAGTGTGAGCCAATCTGTGTGCCTTTAACTCAATTATACGCTTGGACCGCTTTGTCACAGGATGTACACATGTACAGATAATCAGCAAAAAGGCTGACCATGTGGTCTTTAACACCTTTAGCATTTTTAAAGCCATGGTTACACAGAGTTAATATATATATGCTGGCTCAGTTATATGTGCAGACATGCCACTGTGCTGTCTAGTATAAACGGCTAGCATTAAAACCGTTTCCACGGTGACAAAATTGCCGACCATAGTGATGATACGAAAGTTTAATACCAAAATTTGCCAGGTGATCTGTTTTGTCCAAATTTATTTATCTAAGTACGTTTTCAAGAATGTAGGGGTGGTTGTTTGGAGATGAGTTGGTTTTTCTTTCATCGGAAGGCGGTCTTTGAGAACGAGATGGTCGGAACGAACATCAATAGAGAAATCTAAATGAAGATTCGCCAACAATACTAAAAAAATAAAAACCGTCTTATCATTGGACAAAACAGGGGGATACCCAAACACATTTTCTTCCTCGTCTAACTCCAGGGTAACAGTGACTTTATTGTCAATGTATTAGTGTCGTAATCCTTAACTAAGGAAACGATATAGTATATACGGCCATGGGCACGTCATATCTTTTTTGTGACCTGAAAAGTTTAGGAACTCTCCGGGTTAATTTCCGCCCACTTCATTGTAAAGAACATGAATAGTAGATCAACTATAGGCCTACGCCACCAGACCCCACTTGATACGCAACACCTCTTTGTAATCCAATCTCAACTTTTTTCCTTCCAAGTCTTGAAAATAATTGGTGTAAGATATAGCGCCCAGAAGCGGCTTCGATTCAGAATTTTTAATGTGGATGAAAGGGATTAGGATTCTTGTGCATTTTGTTATGCTATAGTACAAGAGTAGTGTTACTCCGAAGAACGAAAGACTCATTTTGACTTCAATATTTCAGTAGTTCATTTTGCCATCATCACCACTTTCCTGATGATAAACTCACTAAAACAACAATACTTTTAAAACAAATGTGGGAAATTCTCCGACAAAATTTGTAAAGTTTTACTTCCATGAAAAAAGAAAGTGTGCTCATATGTGCTCCAAAGTTTTCCAGTGACGTTTTGACAGCGTTAAAATAACGTTGTATCAACTGTTACAAACTAACCACCAAATTTCAGTGTGGATTTATGTTGAATTAACATTGTTATTTGGTTACTTTGCATCGTTACCAATGTATAGCTGGGATACAACGTTGTAGCGTGTTTGCTGGGATAGCCGTACAGTATATCTTTAGCTACACATTCCTATGCAATATTCTTTAAACACAATGAAGGGCTATAACGTCGTGATATGTAAGGTTTATGTTACCCCTCTTAATGAATCTGAACATGGACAACACAAATTACCATATAGTTAACAAATATATAAGGTCTTACAACAAGGCCTCAATTGGTAGGGTGATGAAACAAATATGACATGTGGGTAACGTAAACAAATTTATATTGTGTTTGATAATATAATACAAGTTAAATTTTTTTACTCCATAAATGCCCCATTATATAACACAGGTCATAAAATTTTCATTTTTTATCAAAGTTTTCCTCGGCGAGAAGATGAGAATGTTATTGTTAACCCACATAAACTCTCTCGTAGAGGAGAGGTTTAGTCAAACTGTAAGGCCTTCTTAAAAATGTCACGACATGTGTTGTGATATGCAGGGGTTTTTTTTCTCAATAATAACAGTAATGGTATATTAATCGACCGGTTCTCCTTGGGCCTGATATGACTGGATCTTTCTGCATTGTATATCGATTGACAGCGGAAGTGGTGGAAATATTATTTGCCGAAACGGTGGTGGCACTAGTAGTGACAGTTGCTGTAGTAGTAGTAAATCACGGGGCCTCCGTAGAGGAGTGGTCTGGACTGTACGCTCTAGAGAGTGTATGCTTCTGGCCCACATATACCCCCTTCACCTCTGGGGTCGCGGGTTCGAATCCCACGGACCATGTGGGTTGGTACGCCAGCAACCATCAACCAGCAGAAGGTTGTTGGTTTTCTGGGTTAATTTACTCCCAGTTTTCCTCATGCTGGCCAATGATCTTTAATTGGGATTTAACCAAGTTGATCTAACAACGGAAGATTAAACAAATAACTAAATAATATCAGTATTAGAAGTAATAATGATAGTAGAAGTAATAGTACTAGTGACAATAGTAGTATCGGCAGTAGCAGTGGCTGTAGTAGTAACAGTAGCAGTAGTATAAGTAATTGTACAGTAGTAGTAATAGTAATAGTAGCAACAGAAGAAGTAGTAATAATATAGTAAGAGAAGTGGTAGTAAAGATAATATTAGTTGTTGTTGGTAGTGGTAGTAGTACAAGTAGTAGTCGTACCAATATTCTTTGCAGTATAACAGTAGTATTAGTAATAGTAGCAGCAATATTAATAATATAGTAAAAGAAGTGCTAGTATAGATATAGCTGTATATGGTAGTAGTAGCTAGAGTAGTAGTAGTGATGGTTGCAATAGTAGGAGTGTCAGAAGTAGTGTCGGTTTTACTTAGCACGACAGAGCCTATGGCCTCAAAATCAAACGGGCCCTCCAGCAGAGTGTGATAATATATTGACATTGTCATACTCCTGTCTTATACATGCTTGTATGGGGCCTCAAAAGTGGACTAGCCCAGGGCCTCTTTTCATCTACATGTGTCCTTATATCTACCTGGTTGCTGAGAGTAAGACTAAGCATTGCCTACGTCTTATTCTCGGGATGTCCTGTTCAGTCTGATAAATGCAGCATTACACGATTTCCTTGTCCATTCAAGAAGTTTCAATAACTCTAAATGTTGAATATTAATTCAACAGTATAGTTATTGCTCGTGTCTATAAAAACCGTGTTGGTATTGAGTGGCGTGTTTGTCAAAACAGGACATTGTGGGGACTGTACTCGGAATAATACAACAGTGAACAACAACAACAACAGTATTGCAGCAGTTGTTATGGCGATGAAGGTGTATATTGGATTTTTCTGTTTTTGGTTTATCCTTGTAAATTCAAAGAATTATAGTGCAGGTAGGTTTGGAGTTTTTTGTTCATATCAAACGAAACAAACATTTACTCTGAGCCAAAATGAACAGAGGAATGCAAACCTCGCAGTTTAAGCTAACTTTGAACGACAATTTCAGTCAGCTAGCAGGAAAAAACATTTAAATCTTAAATTATGGACAAGTAATGTCTTGCATGGTTTAAAATAATCTAGACCTTATAATTTTAATTAAAAGTTAAATCTCTAATTTTGTTTTACTAATGAAACAGTGAGTTAAATATTCTGCTTACAAATACAATAAAACTTTGTTCTCCAGTGCAGTTATTGGTTATTCATGGATCTTTTCTTTAGCCACTCAACATTTTCAGTTTTCAGATTTATCATTCCGCAAACCTTAATTTCTACCAATAAGTTTACCATGTAACGCCAGTGAAAAATATACTCATTTTTATCTCAACTTTTCAATGAATTGTTTTGCCGCCATCGAAACCGTCAATTAGGCCCCTATTAGTTTCACTAAAAGCGCCCCCGCCTTACCTTCATGACATAAGTAAAGGCCGTTTGGTCAAATTTTAAACAGCATTTTATACATATTTTTGGTGGAAATATTTTGTTCCTTTTCGAGTGTGTAGGGTTGGTGGTAGGAGCTTTTTCTTGAATTAAGCATGGTTGCTTTAAACCCAGATTAGTTGCTAAAAGGACCACTTATCAATGATTAGAGATAGGCCTTCAACATAGACCGACGTTAACTAATGTAGAAATTAAATTAATAGTGCTTTGGACAACTGGTCCTTTGTGACATCGGCCCTAAAAAAGAAAACCTGATCCATATGTTTGTAATGTGTTTGTATTGTGCCTGTACGTAGCTACACTCCAAATGAAACAAACAAATTGATTTCAAGCACTTTTTCTAGCAATACCCTCTGAAGAGTTATAGTCATCCTGATTTTTTTGGAAAGATATTATTTGTTTAAAAACAGGGTTTAAAAAGGCAGCAGACTTGCTGATCACAATTAACACTGTCATATTATTTGTTCAAGAACAGGCTGTAAAAAGGCAGCAGACTTGTTCATCACAATTAACACTGTCATATTATTTGTTCAAGAACAGGGTTGAAAAAGGAAGCAGGCTTGTTCATCACAATTAACACTGTCATGTTTAAATAAATCCAAAAAGATATATTTTCGCGTTCAAACAAAGAGTAATAAACAAACAAATCGCCCGGTGCAAAATTTCGAATAAATAACACACGGTTATTCTTTCGAATGAAGGCCTAGTCTACGAAATCAACATTCGGAATTTATCAATTTGATACTTTAAGATTAATAAATCAAGAAACAATTTATATGTAAGAAACAATGTATTTGTCCACTTGAACAAAGGGTTGTCGAGTAAGGTTTTCTTCATCCTTTGGACTGGCACGACGTCATATCAATGAAATAATGTAGCGTTAAGCCGCCATCAAAAAAGCCAATCAATTTCGAGTAGTTTTGTTAATTTTCTGCGAGATATAAACCACGAATCTTTACTCATTTATTTGGACAAGAAAATACCCAGGAGAGATTTATGCATTATGTTTATCATTGGCTTTCTTAAGGAATAAGCTTTACTCAGTAGTTCCTATCAATACGTTATTCAGAATAGGGAAGTATGTCATAGTCCAGTAACGTCTCTGCACTGTCAGACAGCGGCGAATTATAAAGATTTTCTCACAATAAATATGGTAATTCTTCACAAAAAGTATAACTTCTTTTCCCGAAGTAGTTATGCTTCCGGAATTCTAAGAAGTCGTGCAAATTCCAACCTGAATAATTTTAAAATGGATATTGACAGTGCCACGGTCACGGTCACACTATATATGGTTGTGTTGTAACAGTATTACGTCGGTTAAGGATTTTGCTATTGTTGTGATTGTTATTTTACCTTGCTTAAGCGAATTTCTTTACCAACGACTACAAGAACGTTGAAATATAACAATACTGTCAATATTAAAATGAAAGCCTGTCTATGTGGGATTCAAAATATCAATATCGGCTAGCTAAAACTACTTGTAAACTCATTCAACATTGTTTTTTTCTTCTAATTCGCTAGTTCAGTTCAGGCTTGACATCTATTTCTAAATATTCGCGTATGAGCAACCTCATCAACATTTAAGGCAAAACTATTTAATATCGATAACGAAATACGGATATCGCAAAATGCGTTTTCGACATCTATGTATTATCAATATCGATAATAATACTTCGATATTTTTTATCATTATCTTGTAATATTCGAAAATTCATGTATGGACATATTCATAAATGAATTGTGGATGTCAGCATCCGTTTATTGATATCGATCATTAAATAATGTTTATTGATTAAAGTCAGCTAATTATCAGATCATTAATTCATTTATCCATATTGATGATTTTATCTATCGTACCTGTAGCTTAATCAACCGAACGATTTATAATCAAAATCAATCGATTAATTAGTGAATCAATCAATAAATCGATCGATTTATGACTAATTAATCACATCATTAATTAATCAATCAAGAAATCAATTGTCCATGCATCAATCATTCATGCAATCAATCAATCAGACCATGAATCTTTAAATATTATACTACTCGTAACCCGGAGTATATTTGAGTGCAAATGAAAACAAATAAAGAAATAATACACGGCTACCGATAATTTTTTTTTTATATATGTTCAGGTCTATTGAAATATAATCAATCAACCAACCCTAAAGCACCTCAAATTCGACCACAAAATTAATGTTTTGGAAGCGATTTAATAGACTTGGAGGTTGTGCTTGAAAGACAGAAAATGAATGTTTCAGTAAGTAAGCATCAACATATGTCAGAGAACATAAATTTGTTTGATTACATTCTGTAATATCGTCATAACAAGCTAAGGCGTTAGAAATTGGTCATACATGGAATTTTAAGTTGTTTAAGGTATTGTGATTCGGTTGTTGTTCTTGTTGTCTGTTTCAGACGTGAAGGTGATATGGACCGTTAGGGAGTCGGTCGATGAAGATCAGTTTTTAAATTATATTTCTGGAAATCCTTTGGAGATTGAGATGGCGAAGTTAACACCAAAGGTTGTGTCCGATTCTTCGAGGACTCATTTTCCATATTCTATAACCTCTGATTATAACAGGCGAAAGCTGTTCTACTCTGATATAAATAAAAGGAGCATATACGGATCCACTGTCGACGATATTTTCGATTTTGAGCCAGTTTTTGTTGGATTTTGTGATTCACTCGACATGGTTTTGGATTGGGCGACTGGGAACATATACTGGGTAGACGGCCTCCTTAATTGGATAGCGTTCAAATCCACACTGGACGAGGACCCGTTTAACTTCAAAGTCCTGATAGATAAAAATGTCCAACGTCCAGTTGGTATCACGTTAGATACAATAAAAGGGTGAGTTCATAATTGTCAGAAATTTTAAAGTGAAGAAAATATTATCAAGCCTTAAAAGTTAGGTTTAAATACAGTTCATCTTTTTATTAATTTGTTGATAATCCTATAAGTTACTAAAAACATTAATTGCAAGAATAATAATGTTTGAGTTTTCTTTTAAAAAATGTATATTATCAAGGTATGTGTTTGAAATGACATTATAAAGTGTGGGTTTAATGTGAAATTATAAAGGTGTGTGTTTAATGTGACATTATAAAGGAATGCGCTTAATGTGACATTATAAAGGTATGTGCTTAATGTGACAATATACAGTTATATATTTAATGTGACATTAGCAAGATATATTTTTAATGGGGGCATCACCAAGGCGTATGTTTAATGTGACATAACCAAGGTATGTATTTAATGTGACATTATAAAGGTATGTGTTTAATGAGACATTATAAAGGTATGTTTAATGTGACATTATAAAGGTATGTGTTAAATGTGACATTAAAAAGGTATGTGATTAATGTGACATCACCAAAATATATGTTTAATGTGACATTACCAAGGCATATATTTAATCTGACATTACCAAGGTATATGTTGAATGTGGCATCACCAATGCGTATGTTTAATGTGATATTAAAAAGGCATGTGTTTAATGTGGCATCACCAATGTGTGTGTTAAATGTGACATTATATAGGTATACGATAAATGTGACATTATATAGGTATGTGTTTAATGTGACATTATAAAGGTATGTTTAGTGTGACATTATAAAGGTTTGTGTATTGAATGTGACATTATAAAGGTATGTGTTTAATGTGACATTATAAAGGTATGTGTTTAATGTGACATCACAAAGGTATACATCTAATGTGACATTATTAAGGTATATATTCAATGTGACACTATAGAGGTATGTGTTTAATGTGAAATTATAAATCTATATGTTTAATTTGACAACACCAACGTATGTGTTTAATGTGACATTATCAAGGTATGTGTTAAATAAGGCATTATGAAGGTATGTGTTTAATGTGACATTATAAAGGCATATATTTAATCTGACAGTACCAAGGTATATATTAAATGTGGCATCACCAATGCGTATGTTTAATGTGATATTATAAAGGTATGTGTTTAAGAGACATTATAAAGGTATGTTTAGTGTGACATTATAAAGGTATGTGTTTTGAATGTGATATTATAAAGGTATGTGTTAAATGTGACATTATAAAGGTATGTTTTAATGTGACATCACAAAGGTATACATTTAATGTGACATTATACAGGTATATATTTAATGTGACATTATAAAGGTATGTGCCTAATGTGACATTATAAATGTATGTGTTTAATATGACATCACCCATGTATGTGTTTAATGTGACATTATCAAGGTATGTGTTAATGTGACATTATGAAGGTATGTGTTTAATGTGACATTATAAAAGTATGTGTTTAATGTGACATAATAAAGGTATATGTTTAATGTGACAATATAAAGGTATGTGTTTAAGGTGACATTATAAAGGTATAGTTTAATGTCACATCACCAAGGTTTGTGTTTAATGTGGCATCGCCAAGGAATATATTTATTATGACATTGTAAAGGCATATGTTTAAGGCGTCATCACCAATGTATCTGTTTAATGTGACATTATAAATGTATATGTTTAATTTGACATCACCAAGGTATGTGTTTAATGTGGCATCGCCAAGGTATATATTTAATGTAACATTGTCAAGGTATAGAAATTATGTTCAATGCGGCATCACCAATGTATCTGTTTAATTTGACATTACCAAAGTATGTGTTTAATGTGGCATCGCCAAGCATATGTTTAATGTGACATTGTCAAGGTGTATATTTAATGTAACATTGTCCAGGTATATGTTTAATGCGGCATCGCCAATGTATCTGTTTAATGTGGCATTATAAAGGTATATGTTCAATGTGACACCACCAAGATATATGTTTAATGTGGCACCACCATGGTATATTTTTAATATGGGTATCACCAAGGTATATGTTTGATGTGGCATAACGAAGGTATATGTTTATTGTGGCATCACCAAGGTATATGTTTAATGTTGTATCTCCAAGGTATATTTTTAATGTGACATCACCAAGGTATGTGTTAAATATGACATAACGAAGGTAAGTGTTTAATGCGGCATCACCAAGGTGTATATTTATTGTGACATTACAAAGGTATATATTTAATGTGACATCCCCAAGGTTTGTGTTTAATGTGGCATCTCCAAGGTGTATGTTTAGTCTGATATCACTCAGGTTTATGCTTAATGTCACATCACCAAGGTGTATTTTTATTATGGCATCACTCAGGTATATATTTAATATGGCATAACCAAGGTATCTGTTTAATGTGGCATAACCAAGGTGTGTGTCTAATGTGGCATCACCAGTGTATATGTTTAATGTGGTAAAAACAAAGTATATGTTTATTGTGATATCACCAAGGTGTTTGTTTAATAGGGCATTAAGAAGGTATTTGTGTTTTGTGACACAGAAAAGTAATATGCTAATTGTGCACCTAGCAAAATATGAATACTGTGTACAACAAATATCTTTGCACTGCTTCAAACGAGATATATTATGCCAGGCGTTAATATAGGTCGCTTTGACGTTTTTGTCAATCCACTTCATCTTTTTTAGAAATAAATGTTGTTTAAATCAAACGAGATATATGCGTGTTGCACACCCAACAAGATTGAGGGTTGCTGTGCGTCATACACCAAATATGCTTATTGTCCGTATAATGATATAAATGATTGATGCACACCCAACAAGATCAATGCTGTTTGAGGAATTAAGAAAATGATTGCTTTATGCGCAATTAACAACATAAATGCTTACTGTGCAATTACAAAATATATGCCTGTTGGGCAAATGACAAGATGTATGCTTACTGTTTACCTATATCAAATATGTTTTCTGTGCAAATAACAAGATATTTCTTACTGTATAGCTAACATCAAATATGCTTATTTTGCCATTATCAAGATATCTACTTACTGTAAAAGTAACAAGATACATGCTTACTGCACATTTAACAAAATAAATACTTTATGTACAATTAAAAATATATGTTATTTATGCTCAATTAACAAGATAAATGCTCATTGTGCAATTAACAAGATATCTGATTTATCTGCAATTAACAAGATAAATGCTTTAAGTATAATTAACAAGATATATGTTTTATGTGTAATTAACAGGGTAAATTCTTACTGTGCAATTAACAAGATATATGCTTTTTGTGCAATTAACAATATAATTTTTTATATGCAATTAACAAGACATATGCTTTTTGTGAAGTTAACAATAGAAATTTGTTATATGCAATTAAAAACATTTAGTTTTTATGTCCAATTAACAAGATAAATGCTTACTGTACACGGTCGCCTGGCTTGTAAGTGTTTGATAGTAAATAAAATACGCTATTGAAAAAATAATAGTTTTTTATCTTATTTATAAAGTTTGAGACTCATTTAGTGTCAAGGAATTAACAGGAATAAACGATAAAGCAAGAAATAAACATTAACTAAATATATGGATTTGTCCCGAGTCTGAACTAACTTTACTATACTATACACACACGTTATGAAGCACACTATCATTGTCATTGTGATATCTAAATACTCAATAATGTGACGCGTACCTTGCCTAAATGTACGAGTGGAAGCACATGTAGCAAGTGGGGCTGTCGCCATCTTAAAGGAATAAACTTGAGCAATGTCCACAAGTCTCCGTAGTTAATGAACTTAACGTACGAATAGAACAGTCATCAGACTCCATTTGGAGCATTTTGACTTCCGGTTGTAAGAGTGCACGTCTTACGCTGACCTCCTTTAGGCTCTCCGCGATACGACCGTCGCCGTCACGGTACATACTAGAAATGAATTAATTTTGATAATTTGACAACTGTTTCGGACATATACCAATTCTCTCCGATAAATATAACATAGACATACCAGAGTGTCACAACTGCCCCGGCCAGCACAAACTAGAGCAGAGGGACTTAAAATAATTTATAATGGGTTTGTTACCATACTCTGTTGGTGATGTTATGAATGTAATGAATATGTTTAAAATGACGTTTGAATTTAACTAGATATATAAACGCCACGCTTAGTGGCCTTATGACACGCCAAATCAGAAGTAACCCTTCTGTCAGGAAATCCAAACCTTATATACATCCCTGACAGACAGAAATTAACCACAAACTATATTCATAGCATTTGTACTAAACCAGTGCAAAACAGCAACAACTCAATTAGGAAAATGGAATAAATTTCATATGGTGTTGCACGAATGACAAGGCTAAGTTAATCCAGCAAACAAATGTAAAGATTGGACTAGCCTTACACGAATAGTC
>JARFOD010089396.1:0-18075 GCA_031763545.1 Mopalia muscosa | reverse complement strand
AGTCGATCTGTTTGTGGTGTGACCGTGTCTGTATAACGTACTGTTGTTGTCGTCCTGTATTTGTCCATCCTGTCTTTGTTTGTTGCCAGTGGTGTCGAGTGTGGTTTCCTTCACCCATTGGGTTGGCCCGTTGCCAAAATATATCAAATCAACTGACTGAAATAGGTCCCTTGACTGGGAATCCCCACTTTTTGTAAAAATCGCATTTTAAAAAGATGTATTTAGATAGGCAAGCTACACTTATTTGTGGAAAACACAAGCCCAAAATGATGGAGGACGGAAAAGAGCTATACATGGAATACTTGGGGTAGTAGACTGTATTTCTATAAAGTTGTTTTCGTGGAAAGTGTATTTTGCGGGTAAAAAGATCACCATCTCTAACGCCAAGGGAGCACAGCTGTATCACAATAAAGCATAAGACAGTTTACTTTTATTTAATTTATTTTCCCAGTTAAAGTACATTTGTATTCATCTTTTTTGCACCTTGTTCCCTTGGGCTTCCATTTCTATCAATTTGACCTTGCTTGTATATCCAATAGGTTAGATGACTAAGATAAACAACAAAAATTACATATTTCTTTGTAAAATCTGTTTATTGCATAACAAGTAGTTTTATCATGGTTTCCTGGAACCACAGGCAACACACTCTTTCCTGTACAGTTTTCTGACAATGGATTGGTGGTACCTGTGATCTACTGTGACATCAGGGGTTAGAATCGGTTTCAGTAACTCCACATGTAAAAACAATACTTGCTGATGGATTCCAAAAGATATTAAGTTCTTCACTTAGATAGACCAGTGACAGCTCGTTTCATAGAATAAAAAATAACAAACTACGCATTTACCTTAACTTTGCAATTTCTCTACAGCACTTGGTAGTCAACTGTAGTCCTACGGGTTTAACATTGCTGTATATCATATTTATAAGAAATTAATAACACTGGCACAAGGATATTCATTAAATAAAACCAAAAAATTATTTTTTGATCTAGTTTAACTCCCAAAGCTGCTTTCTGACTAGATCTTAATCTTGAGTTGTTATGCTGAATAACATAGATATACAAATAGGCACATGGAAACATAGTCCGAGTGGACCTGACGTTTTGTTTTTGATAATGCCTGATGGCGAAAACATCTAAAAAACAATCCTCTGAGCCCTTCGGACCAATGGAAATAAAACCAACAATTTGTGTAGATCTCCACCTCAGAATGTTGTTGGCTCACTTAAATTAATTGTTACAAACAAGAGGTGCCATAAGCTAATAAAGCGATAATAAACTTCAACATTTTGTGTGTCAATATGAGGTTTTCAAGTTATGACATTGGAAACCTTCCCTTTGAGAAATAACGTTATGGGTTTATGACGAGAGGGGCAAATCTTGATTTTTACATGGGCAGTATATGGAATTTTGCAAGTTAACAAGTAAACATTAATAAAACCATATGAATTTTGTTTTCCCATAACTGAAAATATTATTTGTAGCAAAAGTTTATAGCTATATTTTCCCCAAAACCAACAACCGGCAATCTTAAAGTATAGGCAGGCTGCCATGCGATGCCATTAAGTGGCAACCTCATTTCGCAAAGGGACGTCACTCTGTTGTCATAACCTCCATATTAAACAGTCCCTCTCACAACCATAACATTCCAGGCATTTTGTTCGTTAACAAAACAAAAAAGTTCTGTATGTGCAAAGCAAAGACAACACAGCAATGTTTGTAACATATTTGCTCTTCATCAGATAACCAGGTTGTAGTGTACAGGTTTATTGGGCTTGTTTTTTAAGAAATCACAGATTAATGCTATATGTCTTGTAGTAAAATATAGTTGTAATACTGTACAATGTTATATATTATTGGAATTTCCGTAAAGTTTATAATACAAATTGGTAATTCATCAGTAGATAACAATATAATCAGGCATAATTTTTTAAAGTTAACAAAACATATATACATAAAATATTTAAAAGCTTATATTTACATAGTATAACCTTAAAGTTACTGTTATAAAAATATTTGAAAAGCAGTCTTAAAAGACTAACATTACGTAAAAGTTTCTTTTTACAAAAGAAGATAAACTATGGAAAGAAAATGTGTTAAAAAGATTTCATACATATTCTTAGAAATTGAATTTAAGACTGAAATATTGCCAGATCAGCATTTGTATTAACCTTGGTCATTCTAATTCCACCAAATCCGGGGCACTCTTCAGGCAAACACCACAGTTATTATTAACACAGGTAAATTAGATTTACCTTTCTGTACATGTCATACTGGTGATATTGTCACACTATATACAATTTATTATGCATAACCTACTTATACAATAACATATAAATACATTTTCATGAAAGCCTTAATTTAAAATAAAATAAAATAAAAAGTTGGTATAAATAAGAAAGGAATAAAAAAAAATCTCACACACACAGAAAAGCATGCAGAATTGAGATACTGTGTTGACAGTTACTATTTAATAAAATATATCATCCATTGCCTTCAAATATCTGGTCACAAAAGTTACTTGTTAGAAGCATTGTAGCAATATCAATGTGAGTTTACAGAGATATCTGGTGGATAGCTCAGTGTCATTTAATAACCACAGACAGGAGGTAAAATGAGACAATAATTACTTATTTGATATAGTCCATATAAATAAACTGGTTATCTATGCAGTTCTAAACTATATACATGGTAACATACATGTAGTATAATATATTAATCTATTTTACCAGTTCAGCACAATCAATTAACTATAGATTAATAAAATATATGTTGTGTGCGAAGAAATCCCCATCACATTCCATTTGGACATAACCTGGACAGGTTGTAGATGCACAAAATGATCTTGAGAGTCAACTGTATACAAAGTGAAATCTAGCTTGGTGGCAGGCATAATCTGTTTTAGGAAATTGCAAATATATTACTTAAATGGAAAGACAACTGTTTTTCGACCTAAACTTATTATTTTTATTACATATTTTCAACGAGACACATCTGTATTGTATGTCACATTAAGGTAAGCATAATCGTTAATTAGTTAATTTAACAGACGAGACTGACATCATTGTTCGAAA
The DNA here is from genome assembly GCA_031763545.1 of Mopalia muscosa. NCBI lineage: Eukaryota > Metazoa > Mollusca > Polyplacophora > Chitonida > Mopaliidae > Mopalia > Mopalia muscosa. Next base: position 15,002 of record JARFOD010089396.1, on the reverse strand, counting down.
ACATGGTCAGTCACCAGGGTGTCCATTTGCTTGTGTTTGTATTGGAAGGAATCTGTAACAACACAGTGTATAAACAAGCTTTGTTATCCAAGCGCAATGTTAATGTATTGTATACATACCAAATATGAGAAACACATAAGTTTAGCATGGTTTTAGCTCATTTTCAGCTGTTGTTGTTTCGCTTGGGGAAAAAACCCTCATTTTCGGCTTTACATGAAAGCATCCACCAGTGCAGGCCAAAGGAGACAGCCACGACTAGAGGATATAACTACCGTGTTTGTTAACAATGATGTCAGTAGTGCCTTTTAATTTGTTTAACAGCTATGCTAATTCGATTGCAAGTGCAATACAGATGGTTGTCTTTAAAAATATGCAATAAAAATAATAAGTTAAAGTTGAAAAATGGTTGTCTTTCCCTTTGAGCAGATGTAATCATAGAAATTAAACAATGGATAAAAAAGGAATCCATATTAAAAAAAAAATAATTCTGAATGCATTTAGTGTACAGTCTAAACACAATAACAAAGTGATCTAAAAGCATTAAGCAAATATGTTTAACACATATATTTAGCTGAACGCATGAAAGTGTAGAAATGTTGAGTAACATGAGACTTTCTGTTTTCAGAAATACACTAGTTGTGACCTACATAAAACCATTAGTGATACTACAGGCTTCTGACAGATGTTTGTGGTCAGAACACTGGAAGTATATGCAGAAAAAACAAAAGAGGTGCATCATCCTTAGGCAGGGATCTAAGGCATGGTGTACCATGTAATTATTGGATTATTCTTGTTGATCAAAAGAATGTTTTGATTTTCACTTTCATCAATTAAGTCTTCATTGTCCACTAAGACACACCAAGTCAAGTCTTAGGTTGTGCAAAAAATAATTCCTCTTTTTAGAGCGTTTGTCACTAGAAATAAATTAACAGGTGTCCTCTGGTTAGAGCCCTCTTCACCCACAATAACACAGTTATCCTCTCTTGGGAGCCTTTTTTTCCCACTCAGTGTTAAGCAAGTTATATACTATAGAGTTATCCTGTCTCCAGGGTGGCTGTCATCCCTACTAACAACACAGATAATACAGAATTATCCTTTCTTTAGTGCCTCTGTCACCCTCAACAACAGATACTGCTTATCCTTCCCTTCCTGAAAAAAAAAAAAATTAGATTTAGCATCATTTTCTACACTGCTAACATGAAGTTTATGTCTTCCAGGTGTACACTGCTGTAATGAAGTTTGTGTCTCAGGTCTGTTATCATGAAGTTTATGTCTGCCAGGTCTACACTACTAACATGAAGTTTATGTCTGTCAAGTATACACTGCTATCATGAAGTTTGTGTCTGTCAGGTCTTCACTGTTATCATGAAGTTTATGTCTGTCAGGTCTACACTGCTAACATGAAGTTTGTGTCTGTCAGATCTTCACTGTATTCATGAAGTTTGTGTCTGTCAGGTGTACACTGTTATCGTGAAGTTTGTGTCTGTCAGGTGTACACTGCTATCATGAAGTTTGTGTCTGTCAGGTCTTCACTGTTATCATGAAGTTTGTGTCTGTCAGGTCTTCCCTGTTATCATGAAGTTTGTGTCTGTCAGGTCTTCACTGTTATCATGAAGTTTGTGTCTCTCAGGTCTACACTGCTATCATGAAGTTTGTGTCTCTCAGGCCTACACTATTATCATGAAGTTTGTGTCTGCCAGGTCTACACTGGTATGATGAAGATTGTGTCTCTCAGGTCTACACTGGTATGATCAAGATTGTGTCTGTCAGGTCTTCACTGTTATCATGAAGTTTGTGTTAAACATTACTGGGGCTCTCACAGCATTTGATACTCACAGGTACAAAACAAGATTTTCATCTAGGTGTTCAATCAGTTATTTGTGGTAAATTGATTGATTTCTTATTGTAAAAAACACCTTAATCAACTGATAAGTTCTTACCAGAGCTAGTTGATGTTTTAACAGCTCACTCATCTTCCTGTAGCCCTGAGCTACCACCCAGAAATAATACATTAACAAACTGAAACAAAAACAGAAGGTCTTTTATTTAATATTCTATAGCAACAAATGGGGAACTGTACTCATGAGTATCTCACATGTCCATTTCACACTAGTCCAGGGTGGAAATATGGTGGAAAGCCAAGAGTTATAAAAATGACCTCTGTGAGTCTCATTATGTTTGTTTGGACTTTAATGTCGTACTTTAGGTTATTTCACTCATATTATGGTGTACAAGCTCACTAGGTAAGGAAAAGAAACTACCTTTGATGCCACAGGCAACAACAAAGACAAGACAGACCAGGACAAATACAGGACAATCCCAAAACCTGATACAAAGACATCACAAACATATTGGTTTTATGTTGCCCCTTCACTCTGAGAGCACCAGGGCTGTGCAACTGAAATTTCCCTTCACACCCTCCGTACCAAATCCAGAGACTCACTCATATACTTAAACTTTCAACCGGCATTGAAGTAGGACAAGTAGGCTGACTTGTTTTTTTACCATACATGTACTTAAAAAATGTCCATTATAATGGCATGCCAGTCCATAAATGGGTGAATGAAACAACTGGCAACAAACAATGACAAGACAGGACAATGACAAGACAGGACAATGACAAGACAGGACAATGACAAGACGGGACAATCACGAGATGGGACAATTACAAGATGGAACAATCACAAGACGGGACAATCACAAGACGCGGCAATCACAAGACGGGACAATCACAAGACGGGGCAATCACAAGATGGGAAAATCACAGGATGGGACAATCACAAGACATTACACCTCACAAATGTATCTGGGAGCATCAGGACAACATTGAACTATTTCTAAATGCCTGCTACAAACAACACAAAGACAGGTAACGAACAACAAGAACACAAGAACACAAACAATGAGAACACAAGCACACAAAGCCTGAGAACACAAGCACACAAATCCTGAGATCACAAACACAAAAAGACTGAGAACACAAGCACAGAAAGACTGAGAACACAAGCACACAAATTAACAATGAGAACACAAACACAGAAAGACTGAGAATACAAGCACACAAAGAATGAGAACATCAAGGAAAGGCACACAACTATGAGAACACCTAGCAAAGGCACAAAACTATGAGAACACAACAATTGTGTCACAAAGTGTGTTGAGGGTTCAACTCTCTACAACAAACTGGCTTTATATTGCAGCTTAGTCCAGTTATCGAGAGATGAGAAACTTAACCACCAAGTTGACAGAATCTGGGGGTGATGGGATTACTATTTAACACATACAGGTGACTGTTAGCTGAAAAAAGAAATCTTAAGGAATATTTACTGGTTATTTACAGAAAACAAACTACCAAGAGCATTAGAACTTACCATAATAAAATAATGGCAGGTACATAGAAAGCAACAGATCCAAAAAAATAGAAAAAATCTCTGGCAGAGGATGAGAATGTGTCAATAATGTTGGTGATAGTATTGAACATGAAGAACTCCTCCTGGCTGTAAACACGGAAGGGGCCACAACTCTGTGAGGGTGGAATCCTACCAAAAAAAAATAAACAAATTTTCCAAAATCAAGATAACTATTTAAACTAGTTTGTAAAATAAAATAATGCATTTTTCATGTTTGGAGGAAAAAACAAAGAAACATGTTTGTGATTCTGACAAGCACATTGTTCGAGCCAAATCTTTACATGTATATATTCAAAGAATTATCTATAGTTTGTTAAATTAAAACAAAAAGAAGCAAGCATGGTGACATTTTTAAAAGACTTTGTGATAGTTTATTTACTTTATTGTCGTTATGTGCTGTTGTAAATGGTTTTGTATGTGTCTGATGAGAAATTATTTCATGGACATTTGTAAAAGGTATATGGGACCTGACCTACTCACCAAAAAACAAATATGGTTACATCTGATAGGACAATTCTTTCAAAAATGTTCACATAAACTCTCCAAACTATCTTCTAAGTTGAAGGTGTTGTTCTCTAACTTACCTGCCCACCATATAACCAATGGGGAAAGAAGCCATTATAAAGGAGATGAGTAAAACAGTCATGAAGAAGGAGTTGGAGCGTGATGTTCTGAATGGCTTCTCTGGAGGGTCACAATTATGTAACAGGGTCAGCTACAACAACAAAAACAATATATATATACATGTATATATAACTCAGAATCTGTGTTTGTAATTATTTAATATCTTTTACCCATACTAAACGTTATCTCAATCATGGGTTGCATGCCAGCCATAAGGGTAAAGAAAATTTCTATGATGACAAATAAGAAAAACGTATTTTCTAGAAAAGGGCTTATCACATGATGTATAAAGACTAAACCTTACAATTTTAGAGTGACCACAACCAACCGATTTTATGTTTGTCCCTAAGCTCACAAAGACAGGGTGTCAGAAGACATGGTGGCTTACCACCTTTCATAAATCTGACAATGTTTTTGATAATTACATGGTTTGTTTGTTTGTTTGATTGGTGTTTAACGTCGTACTCAAGGGTAGGCCTATTTCACTTATATGTCGACGGACACAAATACAGAACATCACAAACAAAATTGATTCCTGTTACTCTTTTGCTCTGCGAACACCAGGGCAACAGAAAGTTTTTCTCGCCTCTTACGATCGACCGAGGAAGCCGAGTGAGTATTCTGCAGGGCCATGGCCCACCTGCTCCCTCACAGTGCCATATTTACATGGAATACTCTCAGTGTGCCAAATAAAAATGAATGACCAATAAACAGAATATATGAGGTTCACCACCAGGTCACTGTATACACATTATACTGTATTTTCAGTTTTTTCTAAGTTTTATTTGGAGATAATCATGAGAAAGCTCTGGGCACCATTCCACAAAGTGATTTTAGCCCAAGTTCATCTTAATTGTCATGGTTTGTTTGTTTTGTTTGATTGGGGTTTAACGTTGTACTCATCTTCACACTGCACCTAGCATTATTACGGTGGAAAACCTTGTAAAAACCACCGCTGCGGTTGCCTGAATCCCTCATATACCTGATGGTTGACAGGCAGACTCAATCTAGTGAATGGTACATCAAAGCAGGTTCAATTAAGTAAGCACACACGCTACCAATAAGCACGGCTGTGGGCCCTTAATCGTCATAGTGACCAATGCTAAAGTGATTATGTTGTCTTGGTAATTAAGATAGACTTAGATCATGGTAGGTGATGGACAAATTATCACCATCATACAATGTGAGTTATGTCATGTTAGCATGTATGAGCCCAAGCCAAACAGCTCACATCATTAAAGTAATCATTAAAGGTGTGGTTTTTTGTCTGTTTGATTTAATGTCGTACTTAAGGGCATTTCACTTATATGACATCAGATTGTCCATTTCACACTAATCCTTGCTTAAATACAATAGAAAACCAAGAGGAAACTTCATTAAAAACACCCCTGGCCAGCGATTACTGGGGCCACATCCTGTGACTCACTCACATACTTGATGGTTGACAGAGGGACTCCAACCCATTGTCAGTTCATCAAAGAAGGATTAGTAAGCAGACATGCTCACCACTGAGCAACAGCCGTGGGCTTAAAGAATGCTTATCATGTCTGACTGGTGAAGGCATTAATATTCTACACATGTTCAAGTTCTCTGATGTTATATATATTTTTTTTTGCCTAATGCATAATTTAAAATAAATAAACAAACCTTCTTAATGTAAAAGAATATAAAACACTTCAGCATAGATATAAAAGGAATGAGTGGACTGAAGAATGCACCTAACCTGGGAACAAAAGAGAAAGGAAACATTCAAAATAGTTTAAGAGGATAATTGATAAAAATTGTTTTTTAAGAAGGGTATAAAATATACTTCATTATAGCACTATACTACAGGTTTCATTGTTACCCTTTCTTCATTGATGCTGTTTTATGGAGATTTATACGTAATCATAATAATAATTTTATTTATACTAGGCATATATATTTTGCATACAACTATAGGTAGTCTACCATATGGCTTAAATAATCGACATGCTATAATGAATCGATAATACAAAACATTTTATTAACAACTTAGTAATTCTAGAGGAAAAGCATTTATTGAAAGCCATGATTTATTATTGTTTTTTTCTGCTAATAAGGTACTCTGTCTACTGTCTTTCAGCATTTTACATTTTGATAATAAATGTGATAAACATATATATATTTACCAGCATAGAGTTTGACAGTACACAATGTCTAACACATTTCTAGGGATGTCAAACTGTTGAGCTCCTAACCAGTTGATCAGTTTAGATTTGTCATGAAACTTGCGATACAGTAATCTGAAAGACAGATTAACAAGACATGGGAACAATTAATAAAGAAAAACAAGTCTAGTTGCTATTCTAAAATCTAGTTTGATTGTGGTTTTGCATTAGAAATAAATCCGCTAAGAGCTGAAGGAGCTGTCAATGTGCTTAAAAATGGTTGACACTGCCTACTGACCTATGCACCACCACCATTAACATGGCTTCATGTTCCCCAACAGCTGTGAGCTGAAGGATCTGGCAGTGTGTAAAGTCATGAAGCCTATCAGTAACAGATCTATACACGACCACCATAAACAAGGCTTCATGTTCCCCAACAGTTCAGAGCTGAAGGAGCAGGCAGTGTGTAAAGTCATGAATCCTATAAGTAACAGATCTATACCCCACCTCCATAAACAAGGCTTTGTGTTCCCCAACAGTTCAGAGCTGGAGGAGCTGACAGTGTGTAAAATCATGAAGCCAATCAGTAACAGATTTATACACCACCAGTATAAACATGGCTTCATGTTCCCCAACAGTTCAGAGCCGTGGGAGCTGGTGATTTGTAAGAAGGTGGAAACCACCCTTGACATCATTGGTTTGTTTGTTTGATTGGGGTTTAACGTCGTACTCTTGACATCATTGGCAACTCACACGGACAAAACATGGGCCGCACTACATAGTGTAAAAGAGACTAACTGTGCAGAATAAGTGACCGTACTTCACATCACAGTGGCCTGTTTCACATCACAGTGGTTCTGCTTCACATCACAGTGGCCCTACTTCACATCACAGTGGCCCTGCTTCACATCACAGTGACCCTGCTTCACATCAGTGTGGCTTGTTTCACATCACAGTGGCCCTGCCTCACATCACAGTGACACTGCTTCACATCACAGTGACCCTGCTTCACATCACAGTGACCCTGCTTCACATCACAGTGACACTGCTTCAAATCGCACTGGCCCTGCTTCACATCACAGTGACCCTGCTTTACATCAAAGTGACTCTGCTTCACATCAATGTGGCCTGTTGCACATCACAGTGACCCTGCTTCACATCACAGTGACCCTGCTTCACATCACAGTCGCTCTGTTTCACATCACAATGACACTGCTTCATATCACAGTGGCCCTGCTTCACATCAGAGTGGCTCAGCTTCACATCACAGTGGCCCAGCTAAACATCACAGTGGCCCTGCTTCACATCACACTGACCCGGCTTAACATCACAGTGACCCTGCGTAACATCACAGTAAGCCTACTTCACATAACAGTGGCCCTACTTTACATCACAGTGGCTACACCCTTTCACTCAGAGCAGCTGAAAAAAGGAAGTTGTCACAAAACAACAAGAGATGTAAAGAGATGTATTAAATTAAAAATACTAACTTTCTGGGGAATTCCACAAGAAAAGTGGTGAGGATGACAACTATCAGGTCCAATAAGACAAGTTTATATAACTGCTGACCAACATATGTCTCCCAACACTGCAATGGAATGACAAAAATCAATCAGTTTGCAAACATTTATATAAGTACATGGTTTGATATGACTGTATAAAGCAGGCATTGTCCAGTTGAGTTAAGAAATACGCAAAATATCCAACAATGAAGTCCCAGGCATGAAAGGTACATGAACATTTGATGAAATACAGAGTTGATATAACATGTTGGAGAGGTCTTTCACAGATATGAAATAAAACACAACAAAAGGATCATGAGGGTTAGTACCTTGACTTTACTGAAGTCTTTGTTTCCACAACGTCTTATCTCAGTGCTATTTGTATCACAAAGAGGTCCAGATGAAGTATTTTGAGAAGAATATAATGCATCACAACCTTTCTGACTTAAACGTCTAGCTACATCCCCAAAACCAGTTGTGTCAACCACTTGGTCATAAAGAGAGATCATCAAAATGCCAATGGAAGCTAGTCGTAATAGAACAGTCCTAAAAGTAAATGCCAATTCATCTTGGTTACAAGCAGAAACAGGTGGATTTATCATAGATTTGTGAACAAGTAACCATTAGTATATGGTATTCAGCATATCCTGGTTTATATACTCTGATATATAATGAGTTATTCTCTACTGACGAATACATCTATGTTTTGCTGTTTTCACAATCATATATTGCATTAAGGTGTTCTCCACCTGGCCAGCCTAATGTAAGATATATCAAGTTAAGGTGTTAAAGAACCGTTCTCACCTGGCCAGCCTAATGTATCATATATCACATTAAGGTATTAAAGAAGTGTTCTCACCTGGCCAGCCTAATGTATCATATATCACATTAAGGTTTTAAAGAAGTGTTCTCTCCTGGCCAGTCTAACGAACATATCATATATCACATTAAAGTGTTAAAAAAAGGTTCTCATCTGACCAGCCTAATGTATCATATATCACATTAAGGTTTTAAAGAAGTGTTCTCTGCTGGCCAGTCTAATATTGTCATATATCACATTAAGGTTTTAAAGAAGTGTTCTCACCTGGCCAGTCTAATGTATCTTATATCAGACTAAGGTGTTAAAGAAATGTTCTCACCTGGCCAGTCTAATGTATCATATATCACATTAAGGTTTTAAAGAAGTGTTCTCACCTGGCCAGTCTAATGTATCATATATCAGACTAAGGTGTTAAAGAAATGTTCTCACCTGGCCAGTGTAATTTTAATCTCAAATCCAGGTGAGTAGCCTTCAGGCATTACCATAAGGTCAAAGATCAGAGGTACCACAATATTGAGGATGGTGATGGTAATGGAAGGTAAGAACTGGACCAGTAGAATCAGAATCTGTTCTGTTATCAGCTCATTCTGCTGTAACTGAAACCGAAAGAAAAAAAATCCATTGTCAAAATTAAAGTCAACCACATGTCTGCAACAATGTATTCTAGAAAGTCATCACTTATATAACATGAAGTTTCTATATTCTACCAAGTCATCTCTCAACATAACAGGAACTTTTCTATATTCTACCAAGTCATCTCTCAACATAACAGTACCTTTTCTATATTCTACCAAGTCATCTCTCAACATAACAGGAACTTTTTTTATATTCTACCAAGTTAACCATCTATATAACTTGACATTTCTATATTCACCATGTCATCTCTCAACATAACAGGAACTTTTCTATATTCTACCAAGTAAGCCATCTATATAACTTGATGTTTCTATATTCTACCACTCTCATCTCTCAACAAAACAGGAACTTTTCTATATTCTACCAAGTAAGCCATCTATATAACTTGACGTTTCTATATTCTACCAAGTCATTTCTCAACATAACAGGAACTTTTTTTATATTCTACCAAGTCAGCAATCAACATAACTTGACGTTTCTATATTCTACCACTCTCATCTCTCAACAAAACAGGAACTTTTTTTATATTTTACCAAGTTAGCCATCTATATAACTTGTCGTTTCTATATTCTACCAAGTCATTTCTCAACAAAACAGGAACTTTTTTATATTCTACCAAGTTAGCCATCTATATAACTTGACATTTCTATATTCTACCAAGTCATCTCTCAACAAAACAGGAACGTTTTTATATTCTACCAACTCATCTCTCAACATAACAGGAACTTTTTATATTCTACCAAGTTAGCAATCAATAACTTGACTTTTCTATATTCTACCAAGTCATCTCTCGACAAAAAAGGAACTTTTTTTATATTCTACCAAGTTAGCCATCGATATAACTTGATGTTTCTATATTCTACCAAGTCATCTCTCAACATAACAGGAACTTTTTTATATTCTTCCAAGTTAGCCATCTATATAACTTGGTCGTGTTTATATTCTACCAAGTCATCACTCAACATAAAATGGCATTTATATACATTTTAAGATTGTTTGTTTGTTTGATTGGTGTTTAACATCGTACTAATGGGTATTTCACTTGATGTTCATATATTCTACCAAGTTTTGGGGGGCTGGACTACATCCATACTGAGAGTCTAAGACTCATTATGTCCAGGAGGACTAAATTTTATTTGACAGTTTAGGACTATTATAATAGTTGTAAAGCAATCAGTTGTGATGTGTTAGATTTTAGACCTACCTCTAGTGACCAACTATTGGTGAGATAAATCAGTGCTAAAGCTCCTCCCAGAATACAGAGAACACAGAAGTTGATAAAGAAACGGATAGTATATAGTTTGACCCAGTCCACAGTACTTCTGGCTGCTCGCTCTCTCTCCATCTGCTGCTCAAACAAATCAGCCTAGAAACAAACAGCCAACATATTCATAAACGTCAAATCCTTGTATAATAAAGTACCAGACAAAATTAAACATGTCAATCCAACATACCTTGAAATTTAAATTTGGACGACAAATACTAAGAATTTTGATCATTTTTGCAGATGTAGCATGTCATTGCGTATAACCCACACAACATCTGCAAATATTTAGGCTACTTATTAAGTGTTTATGAGATAGTGAAAATCAAAGTTAGTCCAGTAAATCATGAGTTAACATATATTTCACAGCAAATTTTTTTGTTATTGGACATCAACAAATTTCATGTGAGATAGGACATTTAAGAATAAATTATTTGCCAGATTACATGTATGTACCTCTAGTTCTTTCCTGACATTTCTGTGTTTAAGTTTGGCCTTGGACGGATCAGTGATACAGAAGTCCCAGCCGGAGAACACCTTGTTACAGTATTTGGTTAGAGAGTTTTCCTGGCTCAGTAAACCTTCCTTTAACCCAGCAGCAGAACTGAAACAAAATCATTAGTTGACAATAATCATACAATTATTTAACACAGCATGGCAAAGATCAGTGTGTTTTCAAGTATATCCATGTAGTCAGCTGTTTATAAAGTTTCAGCTCTCTGACCAAGATTGTGGTTGTGTAGCTCTTTATAGCTGGAGGTACACTGCCATCATATAAGATTCATTGATTGATTGGTGTTTTATAACATAGGTATTTCAATTATATGGTGGTGGTGTATACCAACAAAAATTGACACTAGCACAACCATAAAATGTGAAGTGTTTTGATACTGCAGGAAAGTTAATTTACCCCCAGTGCTAAGAAAATACATCATTGCTACTTTTCAAACAAACTGCCATAAGCCAGCAGGCTCAATCATATAAGTAATTACTAAGCAATATGCATAGTGTCAAAAATATATCAAACAATCAAACCAGGATAATCCAAAGAAAATCATGAAATCAATTAATTATTTTAAATTGTTATTTTAGTTTTTTTAACAAAAGTGAGATTTGAATCTTTTTTAAATTTGTATGCCTTGTCAGACTTTGTGAATGACTTGTGCAAAGCGGACTTAACTGCTTTTAAAGTTTAAGACTTCTGGGGCTCTTTGCTTGAAACGCTATTAAATTAATCCTCTATTAGATGACGTCACTCCATGACTAACTGTCAAATTAGTGTTTAAATCTAGTGTTTGCCACACATAGCTTTTCGAGTAATTGGCCCAAGACAGGTAAAAATCAGCAAATGTTTGACATGGACGTCACATGATTTCCGTGGTCGGAGAAAGGGTTTGAAGTAATTAAATGGTGAGGAAAAAGATTTGTTTGTTTGATTATTTTGCTGGGGTTTATTAACGTTGTACACAAGGCTTAAGGCTATTTCATTTATTTGATGACAGGCTGTCCACATCACACTGCTCCTTGCCTAATTACAATGGAAAACCTGAAGGAACCTCGTAAATACCCTGTGGTCCCTTTTTGTGGAAAAAAAAAAAAAAAAATCCAAGTGTAATGATATTGCTCACACCTTGTAACAAACTGAGTGATTGACTTACTGTCTGATAACAAGGAGGAAGCTGACAATGAAGTAAGTGCCTGTGGCCATGATGTAAGCCAGAGGCATGTTATAGACAGCTAGGAATGTACCAGAGAGAAAACCACCACGTGTAAATCCAGGCAACGTCTTGTTGAAATATATACCATAAAATAACACAGTACGTTCCATAAAACCCTGAAACAAAAATTCATCTTTATATCTGATTTGGTTGTTTTATCTTGCTATCAAAGTCCAGGAAGGATTATCTCCCTTGAGGATAACAATCTGACAGCACCACTAAGTGCTATGATAATGATGTGCTAATTACAGTACCAATAACAAAGACTTTGTTTGTTTTATTGAGGTTTAGTGTTGTCCTCATGGGTATTTCACTTATATGATGAAAACTGTGAGAAAACCTTGTAAAAACCACCCACATGATTGTCGGAGCCTGATCTTGTGACTCGCTCATAAACCCGAGGGTCGACATATGGAATTGATTTTGTGAACAGTACATTGAAGTAGGCTTAGAAAGCGCACTCGCTAACCACTAAGCCACGGCTGTGGGCTCAATAACAAAGAGAGCTGGATTCAATATAGAACCCATTATGTTACCCAGTATTCTTTATCACAAGGTCTGACACAGCTAGCCTGTAGGACACTCCTAACAAACCATTTTCAAATCAGTGACACGCCCCTTCAAGCATGATAGCAATGAACTATTTTCCCAGTCTTGTGCTTTATTCTCAGTACATGAATTTCTTCACGAAACTAAGATAGACAGTGTCACTTAGATGCACATCATATGCTTTGAAAAAAAAAATATGATTTGATTGTTTTTTCTGTTCTGCTGTTTATTTAACTCTGACGGATATCACCATCAACACCACTTTCAACAAACGAATAAAGGACAATCAGAGGTACATGTAGGAATACAAAGACATCAGCATCATATAAACATCTTTTTACCCTGTGTTTTCAGAGTACTAGGGCAACAGGAAGCTTTCTCCAACCACTGACATTTTCGTTTAAAATAGATGTAAAATAAACAGCAGCTTAGAGAATTGTAAGTTCAATGAAAACTTCATGTAGTACAGATAATTTATACATTTTAATTACAAAATTCTAAGTTAGTGGATTTCTTCTTGAGGAAGTTTAGCAGAAAAGATTTATTGAAAGACATACCGTTCCTTGTAGGAAATCCAGAATATAGTCCCCAGCAACATGCTCATTGACAAAACCCTTCAGAGACAGTGAGTAGTTGGTGGAGCAGTCAACGGCTGCTTCAACTAACGGATTTGAGACATTAACGGCTGTGATATACTGGCTGAATGTCTGCCCATATTGGAGGACAAGGAACGGGATAGTTATAACACAGAACATCAACAGTCCAATAAACAGGTTCAGGAACATCAACCAACGGACAAACGTAAAATACGACAGGATAGCCGAACCAAAATGACCTGTCCAGAAAAATAATGAAGACATATTATTACCTAAAACATGAGCTACAGGTATCTCAGCTAAAAACAAATTATGTACAATATAAACGAACACTTGTTATTTATTAACTTATTTATCACAAGTTTTATAGAATTAAATGAGTGAAACAACATTAAAACATTCCTTACCTTCTATCACCTTTAATGATTTAGCCCAGACCTCTAATTGCCCTCTGACCTCATTCAATTGTAAGCGGAGTTTGTAAAAAGACTAAAACGGAGAGATTTGGTGAAGAATTAATACCACTATCACAATTCTCTCTCAATACATTTGATAAATTATTTTAAAGCGTAATATCACTTCCCTTTGTTTGTTTGTTTGATTGTTTGATTGAGGTTTAACGTCGTACTCAAGGGTATTTCACTTATACGATGGATTGTCCACTTCACACTGCATCTAGCCATATTATGGTGGAAAACTGGGAGGAAACCTCGTAAAAACCATTGACCATTGTTTGTGCTATATTGAGATCCAATGCAATCACCCCACCTATAATGCTGATTGGTTTCTTAAAGTGACCAATCACAGAGCTGCTTCTCAACTCTGGTTTGTGAAAGCCGAAGATTTTTTTGCATGTATGAGTATAATGAGCAACGGATACATGCACGCACAATTAACAAGTACTATCCTATTCATTTTCTTAGAGTGTCCGAAAAGTTGTAAAAAAAGGTAATTTGGTGAAAGCAATCCTGACTGCGATAAGGTTTGATAACTTAGAAAACTTACTTTCACAAATTAATTTGTAGTTATTATGGTCACAACACATAAATTTAATGAAGATTGTAAAATTATGTAAAGGAGGCAATATTATTTGTGGAATCTCTTAAAATGTGAATAACACAAAAATATACAATTACAACCATATTGTTTTGAGAAATTTGGTGAAATGCAATTCCATTCTTCGGCTTAATAGTCAGAAGCTTAAAGCAATTTAGAAGTTAATAAGTGAATTTGTTCACACATAACCGGGTTCACAACATATGTAAATGCTTTTATTGCAAAATAATGCAATGGCAGCTACATCGTTTTGTAAAATTTGGTGCCAAAGGCTACATTCCAGGTTTTGAGTTAATCTGTGAATTAGTTTTTAAGTCTGTGTTCACAACTTTTTTGATATTCTATAGTGACAGCAGGAAGGACAGTATTTTAATAACACTTAGCATGCCAACCTACCTTTCTTCTCAGAGTATATAATCCAGTTCCTGTTCGACTTTGCTGACTTATTACTCTTTGTCTGAAAGGGGAAAAGGCACAGTTATTCTAAATCAGGACAAATAAGGAATTAAGCTTACTTTAATAGTTAAAAGCAATTAGAGCTATTTGTTGGCTACTTGCTTTACACCATACATGTAGTTAAGATCACACCACTCATGGTGACCATGGAACACTTACAGGTGAAAGTAATGTCAAGAAGAGGCTATCAACTCGGAATGGGGGGGGGGGGGGGGGGGGGTCTTTAACGGGGGGAGGGGCAA
>JARFOD010089386.1:0-18075 GCA_031763545.1 Mopalia muscosa | reverse complement strand
AAGGGTAACGGGAAGCAGATTTGTTTGTGATGTTCTGTATTTGTGTCCGTCGTCATATAAGTGAAATACCCTTGAGTCAGACATTAAACACCAATCAAACAAACAAGCATTCTGTCCAGGGATTGTCCTGTCTTTGTCTTGTCTTGTCTCTTTTTGTTGTCAGTGGTTTTGAGGGTGATTACCTTCACCCTTTGTGCGACTAGGGCTGTCACATGAGTGAAATAGCCTTTAGTACAAAATTAAACCTCAACCCAAAACCCAACAAACAAAGATTTGTTTTAAAAGTATCTGTGAGTTACCTATCCAGTCATCGAAGATAACAGATCCATGCATAACCCTCAGTGTTTTGTAGTTATCCGAGGGAGATGTCAACATACATGTTATATATATTTATGTCAACAGCTAATTTATTGGACAAATACAATACAGGTAGTGACTTGAGCACAGCCATAGACTAGTTCCCTTGAGTGGTTAATAATAAACAGATATATGTATAATGACAGTAGTTTACTAGTGCAATCAATGTAAAAATGTCAGGTCAAAATCACACCATAACTAGTGTAATGGGAGTCAACTTGCCAGGATAGAGTTACACATACTATATCACCTGGTATTTTAGAGCTTCTGCTTTGATAATTTTCTCACATAAACAATTCAACCATAACTACAAAAACAGTTAATTTTTATAGATACAACGTTGTAGCAATTTGGCTTGATTGTCACTGTTACATGTTAATGGAGCACTTTCTCTCATTTGAATCATGTAAAAGAGCAAGCTGACTAAGAATCTTTACTAATGTCAACAAGAGTTGTGTCCCTTACTTGTACAGTATTTCTGTTCTAGAATTTGTTCAAAGTAATTGAGTTTTATCCATAAGATCTGAAAATAATGCTTTGTTTCCTCTCTCCGAGTTTGAAATTTTTTATTGGCTTTTGAAAAATTAAATAAAAAATAAAAATTTACCTCGACAAATTGGCATATTTTGTTAGTAAAATCATTTTTTGTAATGTTTTTCAGTCATACAAGCATATGTATCAATTTTATTTAATATATGCTGTTTTGTACAACATCTAAAAAAATAAAAATTAATTGACAAAAATAAAATGACAAGTGAAAGGGTCTCTAGCTAAGACTGTGTTGTCAGCACATCATTTTCCAAACACCCTTTTATTGTGTTTCCTGTCATAACTGTCTTATTTGATATGAAATCTCTTCCTTACGAAATCTGTCAGTTCTCAATATGTATTCATGAATCTTCACTGCATCTCTGAAATCTATTTAACTTATGGGCAGTTGGGAGGTACAGTAGCTTCCTGGTGCTCTCAGACCTATTCAAGGGGTAACATGAAGCAGATCTGTTTGTGATGTCTTTGTATTACGTGTTGCAGATGGGCCTGAGATTGTGAATTTACAGGACAAGTTGATTGTCAACGAGCTGGGTAATGTCAATGTGAGCTGTGAAGTCGATGCTTTACCCTTCCCCCCGTCTTTCACATGGTCTTCTAATACAAACACCGAGAACACACCTAACTTAGTTATTCGATCTGTAACTCGAAAGGATGCCAAAAACTACACTTGTACTGTGACCAATAACCTGAACCCCTCCGGATTGCCATCTGTTCAAAAAACGGCCAGCAAGACAGTACAACTTCTTGTACAATGTAAGTATATATACATGTACACCTATATTGTTATTCCCGGGTTCGAACCCCAGTGGAGGCAAGCTAATTTTTCTCTCTTTGTTTATTCAAAATATATTATTATTACTTTCTTCTGAAACGCTTGTCAGTTACCTTTAATTTGAGATTCAAATCATTTAAAAATCCCAGATGGCTGTAGGTTACTTGGAAGTTAGCACCTAGAGGTAACAATTTTTTTAGAAACTTGTCTCTTATATAAAATTGATTTGATTCAGTTGATTCATGGAGGATATAGTTAGTAGGTATCCTTGTGCCATTGTGTAGTTGTAGGTTGTCATGATTGAAATTACTTGTATGAATCGGTCTAGGATATTGCTTATTTCTCAACTTTATATTTAGATTTTGGCAAAATCTTTATTTCTAATCTGTTTCTTGTTCCTTTGTAATTTTGTATGGCCCCTGGGATAACCTACTTTTATTACTTACATGTACTATTCAGATATACCTGGTCAAGCCACAGTTGTCTCCCCTGGTAGTGAAAGCATAGGAGATAGAGTCGAGTTGAGTTGTCAAATTCCTGAACCAGGTAAAAACAATCAGAGTAATCATGTTTCAAATTTCACAAAATATGGATCAAATCTTAAAAACAGCAATGGATCAAATTTTACTAATGCTGTTCTTTTTTATTTTTGCAATCATGAATGCTATGGGATTTTTTAAAATCCAGATCCAAAGTCAGCTTAATTTTAATTTGAAAAATAAGAAAAAAAGAGGAACTTTATTTTTCTGGAATAATAAATCTTTTCAATTAATTAAATTTTATTGAGAGGAAATATCACCATTTTTGGATTCAGCATTTTTGTTCTGCATTTTTGGCTAGAATTCCAAAGGAAAACATTGTACTTAATGCCAATCAATGTAAATCAATCAAAAAGTCTTATTAATGAGACATGATTATTTATGCTTTTAACAGGTTATCCAGTTGGTAGTGTTGAATGGATAAAGGGGGATTCCTCACAAAGTGTACAAGGGCCTATCTACATCATAGACAGTGCTGTTCTCAGTGATAGTGGCCTGTATAAATGTCGTGGCAGAAACCCACTTGGTACCGGAGACTGGGGAGAATTGACCAAATATATCAATGGTCAGTATCTACAATTAAAACAAAAAGTGGGAGGAAGCTTCCTGTTGCCCTAGTTTGGGTTGTTCAATGATAAGCCAGGCTTAAATTCCTAACGTGACAAAGAAGGTCTATTGTGATGTGAATTCGTACAACAATGGTTTAATGTTAATACTTTTTTGAACAACTGACCCCGGGTGCTCTCAGGGCTAAAGAGGAAGCGGAAACTGATCTGTTTGTGAGGTCTTTGTATTGCGTCCTGTGTTTGTCAGATCATATATTTTTTGTTGACATTGGTGTCTAAGGTGGTTTTCATCACCCATTGGGCTCGGAGAAACCCCAATAAAACAATTATAGAAACATTTTCAAGAATATCAATGTCTTGTTTGAAATGTTACTGTTTTATTGACTGTAATTAACATCTAAATGGTATTAACATTTTTGTGCATTTCACAATATGTGTCTCACTTTAAGTAAATTCTAGCATGTGATTTTAGCCAGAGCTAAAATTATGACATTTATTTTTCAGGTAATAAATTTTTATCTTTGTATATAGACATACTAGTTATTGCAATACTATTAACTGACTTGGTTGGACAGTTAATCCCCAATCAAACAAACAAATTAACTAGTAAATAGAAATTAGCAGTAACTAGCATTTGTGAATACAAGTACTGTCATTCAAGTTATCCTGTTATTCAGAAAATTATTAACTAGCTGCTCAGAAATAATATAGATACACTTTGTTTTTAGAACCGCCAAGTATTATTTCCACTCTATCACCTTCGAGAAACATTTCCATTGAGCTGGCAGCTTTTGAGTTAAGTTGTGAGGCAAGAGGCCGACCAGAGCCTCGCATAGAATGGCTGAAAAACGGAGAAGCTGTCTCACCAGATTATTATGAAATACTTCAGGAGGCCTCAACTACAGTGGATGTTTATAGTTTCAAAGTCAGGAGCACACTCAGGTTTAAAGGTAATTCTGACTGAATTCTTTTTCAAAGCAACTAAAATGTTGTGTGTGTTTAAGAGAGACAGAATGTCCCTCCTGTTACTGGCCGACGGTTCATCTTCGTTACTTAGTTCGAGTCCGCCTATCAACCATCAGGTATATGAGTGAGTCGCATGTGTCGGGAAGGTTGGAAGGATCTCCTTTTGTCCTCTGGGGCTAAAGGCAGATTGTTTGAAGAGTAACAATATTGTCTTCACTAAGCTCTGGAGGAAGATTAACTTTCCAACATTTTGGAATACACCGCTGTCATATAAGTGAAATAACCTTAAGCATGACGTAAAACACCAATCAATCACTCATTTTGCTCTCTGTGTAAGAAATACAAAGCCAATCTTTTGAATTGTCTTTATTTTGTATCATGTCATGTTTCTGTTTGTTATCTGTTTGCTGGCATTGGTGAAAAAGCCTTAAATCATGAGAAAATCCAATTTTCGGTGACAATTATACAAAAAAAAAAAATGGCCCAAATGTAATAAGTATCACATCTCAAAGTGACAAGGCCTGTGATCATGGCTCAGTGGTAGCGAATGCGCTTCCTAAACTGAACCTGCTCCGATTTACCATTCACAAGATCGAGCCTGTCTGTCCACCATCAGGTATATGAGCGAGTCACATGTGAAATACCTTTAAACATAATGTTCAACACCAATAAATAAATTATTAGTATACTTAAAAATATCTGAAGATTAACTTGAAAGTGTTCAGAAAGACAAACATTTTAGAAATAGAATACAATATCAAAACACCTCGCATTTTGTGGTTGTGCTATTGTCAATTATTGTTTGAATATACCCCAAAGTGAAATACCCTTAAGCACAGCCTAAAACACCAGTCAATCAATCAATCAATCAATCAAATATTAACCTATGTTTCCCTTGCTCAGATGTATGATTGACGTTTTGTACAGGGATGAACACTGAGATGATACTATTAAAGTAAACCTCTTGAATATATTGTAATATGTATGTGATGTATTATTCTTTTAATCAGGCCCAGGTAGAGAAGAGGAAGCAAATACAGTAGATAAGATACTCATCAGTGATACAGCAAACTACACGTGTTACGTATCAGCAGATGCCTCACGGACTACACAAATATTTGTTCAATGTAAGTTTAATTTGAGACTAAACATGTCACCAAATTTGTCTGAACTGAAACAAAGTTTTAAAAATAAACGACCCAATATTCCACAGCTATGGAAAGAGGTACAAACCATTCGGGAATTTAAGCTTTTATGTTACCAAGTCATATACAATTAAGAAAATTGGTTCTTGGTTTTCCCAAAATTTAAGCAAGGAACCGTGTGAAATGGCTAATCTGTCGTCATATATGTGTGAAATTCCCTTGAGTATATTGTGTTAGACTGCAGTCTAATAAACTAAATCAGATGTTGTTGATGCACCAGGGATCTACATGTATATTGTTGAAGTACATTGCTGACATCATGATATACAGTCCAACCCGCTTTATTGCATAACCAAAATGCCATATGCTTTTATGCAATTAACCGATCTATTCGATAAACCGTGTTCAACTTGATGGAATAGGGAGTAGGTTATCTCTCTTTACTCTGTATTGTGTTGACTAGGTTACTGATCGATCTATCTGTACGGATTGCAATACTAAACAGTGTCAACTATCAAGATTTCTTGATAATAAAAAAAAAAACTAAAATAGTTTTTAGTGACCAAATTTGGGATTTACTGGTCTGAAATGCATCGCTAACTTGAACTTTGCCTGCCAATTGTAAATCTTTGCATCGGGACATGTTTAGACTAACAGTGAACTCTCATTTTAATGATTTAATGTTTTATTGAGTGTGTGAGTTATTAAGCCACTATATGTAGCTGAAAGCCAATGAAATACATCTGTGTTCATTTTTTCACAGTTGTAATGCAACTGTTGTCATTCTAATTCTAATCATAAATGCAGATCATGCCTTTGTGCCCATAATTGTACTTAAGCCCTTGGCTATGCTTGTTTATTATAAAATTGAAGCCGCGTGCAACCCGGATTAAAAAGCCAGTAGGATCAACGATGCAGCTGGGTTACCGCAGAGATCAGACTAGTCTGAATGCAGTCAACAGCATGCTGCGGCCATTACACCCACGTTGTCTTATGCGATTATTGAATGTTAGGATTGTAAAAACTACACAGATGCTATGCTTATATCCGATTTTAATCATTTATTCCTTTAAACGATCTGCATATAAGCGGACTCTTTAACATGGAGTTAGATACAAAATGATTTGGTGCTTTGAGGCTCTATGTCTTTATGCGGGTTATTCGTTTAACCGAGGAGTTGCCTATGACCATACCAGACTGTAGTTAAATACCCTTGAGCCCAATCTTTAACATAAATCGCCTATTCAGTTAAACAATTTATCAGTTAAATTGATTTTCCAACCATACCCAATATAATGTACGGTTTGATTTGTTTTCCTTTTTAACAGATCCCCCAGTTGTTACTGTAGATCCTAAGAAAATAGCTCAGAATGATACTGTGACGTTCCGGTGCATGGCCCAGTCTAATCCTGAACCCTTGTTTAAGTGGGAGTTCAATGGGGTAGAGCTGAACAGTGTAGGGAAATATCGCATACAGTCAGGAGGGCGCGGTGACAAGGATTTGGAGTTTATAAGTACATTGATAATCAAAGACCTCACTAATGCAGAGCTTGGGACTTATACCTGTATAGCTACAAATTCACTGGGAGAAAAGTCTTCAACTGCACAGGTGGTCGTGAAATGTAAGTTTAGAGTTTTTTCTTCTCCTTGATCATGACTTAAGATGAACTAATTATACCAGCCGTTTTACAAGCGCTGCTATCTTCCACGATAACTTAAAGGCTGTAGCTAGTCTATGTTTGTTCATTCTCATGTAGAAAAGTTGAAATAATCTAATCCAAAGGCGGCAAATCTTGTTCTGTTCATAATGAGACATGAACACTGTATGTGTATAAAGAGTGCAGACCTTGTGATTTGAGCCAAGTGATCAGTGAATCCAGGACATTTGCCCATTTGGACATTTGCCCCTATGGACATTTGCCCCTGTGGACATTTGCCCCTGTGGACATTTGCCCCTAGGACAATTGCCCCTAGGGATATTTGCCCCTTTGGACATTTGCTCTTATAATGCCCAAAGGGGCAAATGTCCAAAGGGGCAAATGTTCATAGGGGCAAATGTCCAAAAGTTCAAATGTCCATAGGGCTAAATGTCCTAGGGGCAATGTCCATAGGGGCAAATGTCTGCGCACGGGACAGCACACCTCAAATCAGAAGACTATGTCAGTGTATGCATTATTGCAAGATTAATCCAAGTTATATTCTCAAGCCCCTAAAGATAACTGATCAGTCCAAGTTTCACCACGTCATCAGTGATTATCTAAAAAAAGACCAAACATTTCTCTTGTATTTCAGCCAAACCAGACCCTTCAAGTAATTTAGAAGTGTTAGATCTGACATGGACCTCTATATACCTTCAGTGGGAGGCTGGGTTTGATGGGGGAGAAGAACAAACATTTTTAATAACATATGTCTCTGAAGATGACCTGGAGACTAAAGAAGTTCAAAGCTCTCCATACAATATTACAGGTAAATAAGTCTACGAGAGAAGTTTCTTACTCACAACAAAAAATTTGTGAAGTTATTACAAGGTTGCTACTACTCAGAATACAATAAAGTAGCCTTTATCAAAATGAACTACCAGTCTTTAATAAGTTCTGTAAACAAGAATATCTCTGTTTAGTATTTGAAAAAAACATTTTCTAAAAGTTGCAAACCAGTACAAATGCCAAAAACATCTGTAAATCATAAGAACAGTAATAAATGACAAAAACAATATTGCAGGTTTCAGTATGGAATTTTTCATTCCGATTTGTTAAACACAGTGTTAAATTTATCTTTAGATTCCTGAGAATAGTTGCAAAGATGAAACAGTTTTACTAGATAACAAAATTTGCAACAATAAAAAGAAATATCATTATTAAAACATTCTCAGCTGGTTTCTGGAACACATGTGAACAGTTACTCCCCTTGAGTGTGATTTATTTCAATAAAACTTGTCTCCCTTGATTTTGATATGGCTATATATCAGTCTCAATAATTTGTTTTTCTATTGGCTTTATCATGCAGTCCTGTGCCGTTATCTTTTCCGGCATAACCTTAACTTGATTCATCTATATTTTTTGAAGATAACCTATGATTTGCATGTGCCTCTGCTTTGCTGTTTTCTAAAATACGTAAATGTGCACTTATGAGAAACAATGCAAAATCGCTTTATAGTCAAAACTTTATTGATGATCCGATTGACAAATTTGTCTAAATCAGTAGCAAAATGTAAATAAGACAAACAATTTAAGAAAGTTATGAATCGGTCCTCCTAGAATAAGTTTGTATAACCTTAGGAAGACCATGGTCAGTCTGTTCTCCCCAAAACAGCATGCCTATTATGATAGTGATATAACATACTCAGCCTTTTTTATCTAATTTCTATTAGCCTTCCATACTTCAGCAGAAAACCTGTTGAATTCATTTGGATTATTTCAATATCTGTGTTAGCCTAACAGAATGTTAGATGACGTGTCATAAATAAATAGACATCATGTCATAATAAAATTTATTAGTTTCGCTAACAACTGACCCCAGTTAATTTACTATATAAGGGTGGTATTGTAGGATTAGCCTTTTGGATGTTGAACTTGTAAACCTTATAACCATTGTGTTCAGTTATAAGATCTTTAGATGCCATTAAAGCTGACTGTTTATATATTTTTCAATGAAAAGTATTTAAAAGCACTAATTATTTATGTTGGATGTGTTGGATTGAGTCTTAACTCAGAGAATTAGATACAAACTCGTCTTTTTTAATTTCCAGGCCTTCTTCCTTCGGTGGCTTATACTATATCTGTGGCTGGTAAAAATAGTTTAGGAGAAGGGGACAATTCTGATTCCATATCCGTCACCTCTTTGGGTAAGTATTTACAAATGGCTATTTTATGCTTCAAATACCAAGATCAAGCTTTCTCACCGACGTGGCTTAGTGGTAGAATGCGCTTACTAAACCTACTACAGAGTAATGTTCACAGGATCAAGTCAGGTATGAGTGAGTCAAACATTGTGGCTCCGGTAATCACAGGGGAGGTTTTTACGAGGTTTTCTTCTGGGTTTTTCACTGTAATTAGGCATAGAAAGATGTGCAGTGGACACCCTGTGGTCATATAGGTAAATGATGTTAAATCCCAATCAAACACACAAACAAACCATGATCAAGCACACCTTGTTCTATATTAAAAAGTTTAATGTATTCCACCAGATTCTGTGTTATTCTTTGTAATATATAAAGCATTTGTAAATAATAAGGAACATGTTTAAAGTACAGAATGCACATCAAATGACATCTTCTCTAGCCAAGGGTTACTATTCCCAGCTACTCTGCATTACAACATCTTCTCTAGCCAAGGGCTACTATTCCGAGCTACTCTGCATTTCAAGCCTTGGCAGATAATTAATGGACAATGAGAGTTACAGCTACGTCATCTGGCGGATAAAACGATCAAGGCTCTAGTTAACTCTAATTTTTGTCAAAATAACCTTTTATACAGTGTACCATTTCAATCAAACTAACAAATACAGTTTTACCACCACCCAGTTCAAGGGAGATGTTTTTACAAGATTTCCTCTCGATTTTCCACTGTATTTTATCAAGTAACAGTGTGAAGCGGACATCCATAGTCATATAATGAAATGCACTTGAGTGGGCGTTAAACCCCAATCAAACAAACAATTAAACATTATTTGTTGCCAGTGGCATCCTGGATGACGTGTGTCTTTGAGAAGACATACTTTTTGTCAAAATAATCTTTAATACAGCAAATACAATTTTGCCACCACCCAGTTGAGGGAGATTTTTATTTTCAAAATCACAGATATACACATAATGTATATTATATTATTATTGCTTCAGCGTTCAACATGTCCTATCCAAGTGAAGTGAAATTTAACCCAACAACTGGGATATTGAGTTTCCGCCCACCTGACGATAGGTCTTATTCGGCATTGATTCGAGTAATGGTTAAAGGAAGCTCTGAGTGGCAAGTGGTACAAGATAACATTGATCCACAGGCTGGTTCAGTGAAATTATCCCAGAAAGATATCACTCGAGTGGAGATCCTATTCTGTCTGCAAGACAATGTCTGTTCCGAGGCAGTGGCAGCTAAATTTGGTAAGTAAAATATTGTTGGGTAGTAGTTTATGAAATTTAGTTTTTGGATGATGTGGAATCCAGTTGTTCATGTCAGAGATTTTTTTTAGGTGTATGCTATCCTTAAGAAACTAATGATCTTATTTGGCATTCTATGCCTTTACATGTGCAATCAAGAAGCCAGCATTTATATTGAGTTTATCTGTCAGATTTTTAAAAAAATTTGGTGTGAATATGTATCACGGAAATCTTGCTGGGTAAACATACCTCACATAAAAATGATACAATAGTCACAGAGTTGTGCCATTCTAATCTTTAGATTTGGTATTGAAATGCATGAAATCATAATAAATAAGTAATGTGGAAAAGAATATTTTCAAATAGGGGTTTTCCACATAAAAATTAATAAACGTTTGTTCCCAAAGCTATAATTATATAAGGTAACTGTAAATTTGGCGTCTGTATCTTTATGGCTATAAACTTGTTGTACTCAGACTGTTGGAGGGTGTTTCCTGTTCAGAACTAAGGGGCAATGCTCTATTTTACTCACTGCGTTGTAAGTGATGTTGAGTGGTTTTGTTTTCACATTTGCCTGTTGTATATATAACCTTATGTGGCCAACAAACAAAACATCAAATTACCCAATATACCACTTGTTCATCTATTGAACTGACGCACCATACTATCAGTTACCTTAAATTTGATGTTAAACCAAAATCAACCAAAGACAAACCTTTTTAATGGTGTTTTAGTCTTGTGAAACTGTTTTGTGTTTCTTCATAAAAAGTTTCTAAAAGCCACAAACTTTATGTACTGTGTTGCTAGGCAACCCTTTATTGTCAAGCTGGGCTTTGGATAGGGTAAAATCTTTGTGAAATGGGACTTCTTCAAGTCTTGGAAGCTTTGGAAAGATTTGGTTGAATGCATGCTGTTACAGTTAGGAGGCTGAGTGTTGACAGCTTGTGTAGGTACTTTAATGATAATGACCCTTGACCCCTGGGTGTTTACCAGATGGAGAGATGATTGATGATGCATTCTGGAGCATTAATTCTGTCCACATTTGGAACTTTGTCACTGACATCAAAAAATAACACTTTCTTAGTTTGAATGGAAAGTTTTGTAGGTTGAGAATCAAACCCATGACCATGAGTAGGGCACCGAATTGCAATTCTTCTAATTTTGTAGAACTGGTTCATACTCTGTAGGCGTCAACGTTATCAACCCAGCAATTGGTTTTATACATTTTTGATTTTTTATATATAACAAATACAGATACTTTTTTTATAAACAATGTTTTCTTAAAATTATATTGGGACAAATCCCTAGCTCAGAAAATTGTTGGATCATGTCAGTTTTTCTAATATTGAGGGAGATTCCTTTTCCCTGGTGCTCTCAGGCGCAGGGGGGGGGGGGGGGTTGGAGGGAACAAAATCCACATTAGCACTTTTTGAAACATCGCATCACTGCATTGTGTGTATCATGGGTGAAATATCTAATGTTTGTTTTAATGCAGCTATTGCTTAAATCAGTTTAATATGACAGTGTATTAAGAAACAAAATCAAAAGTTGAGTTTAATATTTTACTTCACCAATATGGGCCTTTTGGGCTAAGTATATATAGTACAGGGGTCAGACTACCTTATTTAAGTATATTAGTAAGTGTCAATCATTGCACCCAAGGATATTTATCAACAATCATTAATGATACATCAGTCAAATGCTGCTGAATATGAATGATATAATCAATATCATATATACTACTTAAAATGTTGTCATTAATTGGTAAAGCACAGTAAGCTGATACAAATCTATCTTTTGAATTTACAATGGTATGTAGCCATAAGGGAATATGTATTTATCCTCGTCCTCTCTGGTGGTGATATCATATATTCATTATTCTTAATCGTAAGCTACTGAATATCAATGAGATTTTTAATAGGCTATCACGCATAGAATAATTTCAGATTTTTCTTCACTATGGATTATATTATCAGAGATAATCTGAGTGACCTCCGTGACATGATTTAAGGACTAATGAGATTGCTAGCCTAAGGGCAGCTGATGAATAGTTTCCGGCTAACTCCAGTATCCAGCAGGACAGCCAGGAATTCACTTCCTAACCCACAACACATTCTTTATCCTGGGACACCCCTCCAAACACATAGTGGACTGGGCCAATGCTATGACCAGCTGTTTGGATTCATTTTTTTGTGGGGGGCATTAGAAAAGTTTTTCTTTCTTCAGCTTTCTTTGGCCAGCTTGAAGTTGTTTAGCAAAGATATTTTGTTTGCTGTTGATTTGGAATTTCTGTGACTGTTTGTTTTAGCCTATTTGCACAGGCTTTGAAGTCATTAATAGGCTAGGTGACGTTTTGTGCTAGACTGTGTATTGTTCCCATGAAATCTCTCATGCTGAACTGCCCTGTTAACTAGCTACTTCATTACCAGATAGGATCTATACAGCGGAAAAACTGACAAGCTTATTCTCTGTGACATATTCATTGCAAATTTACTCTGTTACCTTACTACATGACCGTTTAAAACACTGAAACTCAAATTGAGCAAAACATTTCAAGTGAGCTGACAGTGAACTGTGCAAGTTATTTCATCTGAAACTTTCCTGGGATATTTATTCCAACTGACTTAAACAGGACTTCATTGAGGATTTGAAAAGTCACAACTTCTTTTTTCATTGTGTGAAAAACAATATATCAATACTGAATTCTTTCTGGTTACTTACTGTATATGTCTAAGCAAGCTCAATAGACAAAGATACATGTATGTTGCCAATTTTAGATAGCTGAGAGTACTAGATATATATGATTTGACGTTTAAATTTTCTGACTGATTCGTTGATTTTTTTTGCAATGGATGGTTACATAGGATTACGGTGACTGCTACGTCCAGAAATTGTTTTATCTGCTGTTGATATTTATTTTGGAGGTTTTGTGTTAGACCCTGGTGTTGTATTTATAATTATTTGTCTGACCTTGGATTATTTTTACTGTTTACAACTAACATGGGAACAGGTGAGTGTTAGATGGATAGTGTTATAGGAGTGCTCTTCTTTTTTAACTGAATGGTTAAAAAACTGTATACTGTAGTTGTTTAGCTGGCTGGACCTTGAATTAAATCTAAATAAGCAAATATTACCTAACTAAAATGTTTCTGGCACAGCAGAGTTACATGTAAACTATCACTGATAGTAATAAAATGATGTGTCATAAAACCCTAATCAAAAAATCAAATTGCTCAATGTGTGTGGGAGGTGTGGGAGGGAGCTTCTTGTTGCTTTTTGGAGCTAAAGGGCAACAGGAAGCCAATCGGTTTGTGATTTTCTTTTATTGGGTCTTAGGATTGTCCAGTGTTGTGTTTGTTTGCTGCCAATTGTGTTTAGGGTGGTTCCTTTCACCCATTTACCCAACATCATATCAATGTAATTAGTTTCAGTATGGTGTAAAATCTCAATCAAACAAGCAAACACATCAAAGTCTTTTTAACGAGTTTTCAATGAAGACCCTTTTTTTTACGACGTTTCCTCTCTGTTTTCCACACTGTAATAAGGCTGTGTACAGTGTGAAGTTGACAATCTGTCATCATGTAAGTGAAATACCCTTGAGTATGACATAAAACAAACAAACAAAACGAACTGAGATCAACACAAAACTAATTAGTTTTACAAACTGATTCTTCAAGTTTCTTGCATAAATTTTTAGTGGGGAACATTGTCGTATGGGATCAACTTATTAACTGGCTGATTTTACATTATTTTATGATTCCCATTAAGGCTTTAATATAAATCAAAATATTGTGAAAGTATTTGACATTGTAACTAAATGTTAAATATTTAATCTTGGGTCTCAAAATTTAATCTAAAAAAATGTATAAAAAAATTTACAACATGGAACATAAGCTAGTGAAGGGGTGATCTACATGTATAGCTCTAGTATTTACATCTGGAATATTTAAAATACTCTTTTGTAACTAGGTAACTCATCATCTGGACATTTTTGTGGTACATGTAGGGTATATCTCCTTATCAGTGGCTATGTGAAACGCCCTAAACAAAGGAATTTCACACCATACAAGTCATGTCTTCATAACAAGTTACTCTGACACCCATTTTGTGAATGTGTTTTTTTTAAAGGTTTAGTCATCTTGTCATTTGTGACCAATGATGTTGAGGGTGTCAACACCCGTTGGGCTGGGATGGCTAAGTATGAGTGAAATAACCTTAAAAATGGCTTTAAACCTTTGGTTTTCTTGGTTTGTATTGCGTCATTTAGTCTTAATGACATTGAAGCCATCAAAACGTTCAGTTTTAAATTGGACAATAAAGTTAATCAACTTTTCTCAGTTTATTTTACTTTTGGTATTGGGAATACATGTATTTTAGTAAATTATAACATATTCAATATACTGATAGAGGTTGGGTGTCCTGGTACTCTATAGGAGTTTAAAACATGGGTGGGTGGGTTGACTTTATACTCATGTTATTAGATATCTTGGTAAATATCACATAATCTGTTATTGGCCGTTATCCAGATTTTAGGCATTAAATACTTGAAAAGTTGAACCCCAGCTCCTTTAGGGTCACCATGAGCTTGGTGGTTCAACTGTACACAAAGGGCTGTCCTATGTCTATACTTGTGTGCCTATAACATACCAAGCCAGGTCCAGGAAGCTATGTGTTTTAACACATACCATGTGTCCCATGAAATGAGATACCTAATTAGCTTCAGGCGAAAAAGCCATTGTCATTCCTGTCATTTCCACACTGTACTGATCTCTACTGATAGCTGAATTTATAATTTCTGCACAGATTCTTTATCTGGAGTATCTAAGTTATACTGCTTTATAAAGAGACAAAAAGTTGGAAAGGCTGAATTGAATAAGAAATTGGGGTAAAAACAAGAGGGAGGAAAATACTTCAAAA
The DNA here is from genome assembly GCA_031763545.1 of Mopalia muscosa. Lineage (NCBI taxonomy): Eukaryota > Metazoa > Mollusca > Polyplacophora > Chitonida > Mopaliidae > Mopalia > Mopalia muscosa. The sequence goes on along the minus strand of JARFOD010089386.1, from coordinate 3,169 downwards.
GATAACATACTATTTAACGGAAAGTCACTTGAGAAATAACTTTTTGGTAACGTATTTCTATTGATAATATGTTCAATTAGTTAATAATTGATAAATCTGAAATAAGTATTCATTACAGTGTGATTTTTTTATGGAAAGGATCCAATTAATGAATTAATTGAGCAATGTTTTTGTAAAGTTATTAGTTAAATAATAAACGGTCATTACATTTATGTTACTATAGTAGCCAAGCACACTTTCAGGTTAAGTGTTAGGATGGTTGTTTGTTTGTTTGACTGGGATTTTATGTCCTACTCAAGGTTACTTCACTCAAATGCTGGCCCGCCAGCCCAATGTGAAGGAAGCTTTCATCAACACCACTCGCAGCAATTATAGGACAATAAAAGACAGGATAATGATTCACAAGATGTTTTACACAGAGTGGAGGGTGGGAGGGAGCTTCTTGTTGCCCGGGTGATCTCAGAGCTAAGGGGCAACATGAAGCCATGCTTTTGTGATGTGTTTGTATTACGTACTACTGTTTTTGTCCTGTCTTAAGTTTCTTTCTCCAATTGGGCTGGCACATTGTCATATGATTTCAGTAACCTGTAGCCCAGCATTAAACCCCAATCAAGCAAATACAGCTATACAAAGACATCATAAACTGATTTGTATCTTGCAATCTGATAAACATAAGATATTAAAGCTCTGAGTCTTTTTTTGTTTGTCTTAATTATGATCTGATACAACAGCATTGTACAGTGTAGGTTTATATTTATCCCATACATCGTACATACATAGCAAAATCCTTGAAAACATTGTTTATTGTTGACAACTTTAAACACTGGCCAGATTTTATACTGAGAGAAGGCCTTGTAATTAAATATACCAAACCTCAGCTATATAATGGCTAAAAACCACCAAAGAACTATATTCGTTTAAGTTTACTTTACAATAATAACTCACTGTAAGTACACTGTAAGACACCCTGTTTCTTTGTTTCCTACCCGAGTTGTATCTACCAGACTACATGTATCTCTTTATTCCTGATGATGGTTTATAAATAAACCCAAATATATTAACTATAAGCAAGCATAGTGACTATGGTCTGCTGTGTTTAACTATTTGATGGTAATCAAATAATCAGAAAATGCAATTTAACTATCATAAAAAATATCAGTGTGTATATTTAGATGTTCACAATAAGGTATAACAATGTTAGCAAGACAGCATGAGCAGTTTAAATTTGGTATACTTCCCTATGACTGGAGGCAAGCACAGTTCTAAACAATATTTTCAATTCATAATAGAGTGGAACTGTTCATACCTGTACAGTATCCTCTTACCAGTTTATCCCCTCCAGGTAAACACCTGTATATAATTGATTGTCAAAACTGTTTGAAATCATGTTGTTTAATGTCCTCATTAAATTCAAAGTCGTCCAACTGGGTAAGATAATTCCCTGAAGGTTATTTCTCTCATTTCAGGTTGTTTGTTTAATATAAGAAAGATTTGTTGACTTCAGATCATTATATGTACATAAAGGTACAAATTTTCAGGCAAGACCATGCCATGGTCAACAATCAACATATTAATTAATTAATGACCTATATACACTATAAGAACAGTAGTAAATCCCACCAAACAAACAATATAAACATTGTAAATTAATGGACTGTTATCTGTTGTTAAATAATGACACAACATGTGTTTTATGGATTTCAACTTCTATATTTATTATCAGGCAACGTTTCAGTGCAGATACTAGCATGGTCACCTTTCTCAAGCTTGAGTGTTGTGTTGTGATTGTGTCTGGCTTAGCAACATTGTCACACAGGCCCATGCTCTTTGGGAGAACGGACCGAACAGGGTCTTCCCAGGGTTATTATGCAAATTTGTTTTAGGAGGACAGATTTATAGGTTTCCCCAATTTTTTGCATTGTTAGTGTAATTTCCATTTTTCTACTGATTTTGACAAATTTTTTCAATCCTATCATCAATGAAGTAATTGTTTGAAAGCAATTTTTTGTGTTTTTTTATTAATTTACATAAAAAAAATATTGAATAAATAAATCGGCAAATGAGTGGCAAATGCAAATGTTAGGTTAGCTCACAGAATTTTAGAAGACCCATTTTAGGGTTATGCCATAAAAGATTTTATCAATCAGCACAGGCCTGTCTTTATAAAACATTGTGCTGCTTGGTATTCCTTCAGACTGAAGTTTTCATTCAGGTTAATAAATGAACAAAAATTTCATTCATTTGTTTGAAATTCTTTTTCATGGCAATAAAGTTGCAAAATTTTGTGTTTATTTGCCTTGGTATTCAATCATGAGTTCAAAATGAGTTTGTTATGATTTCAACTAACTGGTACCTGATATATTTCAAACTAATGGAACATCTACATATTTGTCCCATGTTAGATCAACAGGATAATGGATTAAATCCCACTTACAGATTATTGCCCAGCATTAACGTGGGAGGAAAATTAGGTAGTAACTTACACCAGAAAACCGAAAACCTTCTGCTGGTTGCTGGCATACCAACCCACACACGGTCAACAGGAGTCGAACCTGCGAGCACACAATCTAGAGGAGAGGGGGGTATGTAAGTCAGAAGCACACCCTCTCTAGAGCGAGCACTGTAGACCACTTTGTCACACAGATCCCCTTTTGTTGCCATGATGTCAAATTAAGGGGTAGTTTATTCTGTTGATTTGTTTCAATCTAAAAGGGCAATAATAACTATATTTAATGTGATATTTGACTTATTTTTCAGATACCGTTACTCCTGAAGACGGTGGTTCAGACCTGCCCACAGAAGGGGTGATAGCCATTGCTTGTCTCTGTGCAGTTATCATCATCATCCTCTTCATTGTGTTATTCTGTGTTATCAGGCGAAAGAGGAAAGAAAAAGCCGGTAAGATTTTAAAAAATTATTTATCTTCACCTTTTTTCTGTGGCAGAATAGCGTTTTTTATTTCAGCATTCAATAGATACATCACTTGACGTAATGGTTTTGTTGCTTTCAAACTGTTGGAAGAACACCTTTGAGTGCAACCTTAAACAATTAATCAGTTATTTGGTGCCTAGATTTTTAGATGCTACATGTATGCTATGGAATATTGCAGGTGGTTTAATAATAATAATAATAATAATAATAATAATATCTTTATTTAGAGTGGGTAGCT